>JAXQQM020082837.1:0-191270 GCA_034641835.2 Pinus albicaulis
ATTTTTAATAACATCGTTTTAACTTCAAAGTCACCAAAACCTAAATACTTATCTTAATTTCCCCTTTTAAATAAACTACATTCCACATGAATACCATGGGTCAATACCATGGGCTGTTTTTATAGTTTATTATTATTTTATTTTTTATTGTATTTTGACCAATAGTTATTTTCCTTTTTTATAGTGTTTTTTATCCATTTATTTTAAATTAATTGGTTTGTGTGGAGTTTAATTTTATGTTATACATTTTATTTAAATCTAACAAATTTTTAATAACATCATTTAAACTTAAAACTTGTGGATCCAATGGCCTAAAACGTTTCAATCGTCTAACATTTGATCCAATGGCTCAAACATGGACACATTGACAGCTAGGGGAGTTGTATTCAAATAAGAACGCCTTAAGGCGTAATAAGTTATAATTTAATTATAATTTTAATGTCTTTTTTCTAATTTTAGCAATGTGGAATAAGTGTTTTGATGTATCATGAAGTAAAATATTTTTGTATTTTATATTTCAAATTGAATTATTTGTTTAAAGTTTTGGTAATTTTTGTAAATATATTTACAATATTTTTTAATGAAGGTAAAAGATATGTATTTCAATTTAAATATTAATATATAATATTAAAAATGATTGAAAAAAAGAAAAAGAAAAAGAAAATAGAAAGAATTGTACTCTCTACATTTTCAAAATAAAGGAAGTTAAAGATGGAAGCAAATTTCACTCCCTAAAAGAAGACAAAGAAGGAAGTATTACTATTGGAAATAATATACCATCTAAAATAATAGAAAATGAGATAGTTTCGATAATGGAAAGAATAAACTCAAAATGTTATGTAGATGATCTAAAAACATATTTTTTTGAGTTCTATTCAAATATGTGATCATGGATATGTATTCAAATGTGTGACCATGGTTATGATTTCAAATTTCATTCTAAAGAACATGAAATAGGATTTCAATCAATGTATATATTCTACACGAAGTTGAAGAATGAAGAAATTGGATGAAAGTTGTTTATGGCATAAAAAGATGGATTGTATTAGTTTTGACCATCTAATAAAACTTAGAAATATAGATATGATTTGCAAATCATGTGTTACAAGATATTTTGTCCAATCTAGTCAGTAGGCGTGCAAATCAGATCAATCAATATCCATGAACTTTTTTTCATCATCTCTTCACAAAGCCCTAAGCATAACCTCTTCAAAAATTCCAAGTTTCTGGGAAAATTTGCTAAAAATCATTGTTTTTGTCCCTAGCACACTTCGCCTCTTTAGCCACCTAAATTTAGTGCATGTTGCATGCTTGTCCACCACCACTGATTTTAGAAATTCGAGAATATTAAAAAATAATTTTGAAGCTTCCTCTTCCAGAAGCTTCCAAGGTAGTTTTAACTATTTACCACAGATAGAGAGCTTGAATTCCTATCTGATCCTATCTTGGAGACCTTATCTCTTATCCATTGAGCTCATCTTCCCATCATATGTGGATATCAAGGCTAAAATGGTAAACCCTAAGCTACCACACTCATCAAATTTACTACTGGGATGGCTTTTGGAGATTGCTAGTGCCCTCATGTTGTTGCTTTGAACCTAAAGGAGTCATCATTTTCATGCATTAGGGTTTATGTTGAGGTGTGCTTTGTGACAAGGAAGGACAATTCAACTTGGGGAGACATCCACAAGTAAGCTACTATTTATGGTTGTAAACTCTCTCCTATATTTTTCAATACAAATAGTATCTTGTTTTTTTATATCTATTGTGTTATGTTTGCACCCATGTATTTCAATGCCATGTTGATTCATTGAATAGAGTTATTACATTATGCTATGTGAATTTTGTGGATCCTTTGCTTATTTTATTTGTGTTTGTAGGTTCTAATTACAGCACTTGGAGCTGCAATTGGAGCTTACAAGCAAGGAAGAAAGAAAGGATTGCTACATATTCGAGGCATGCTTCTTTCCCATTCTCCAATTTCTCTAAGGAAAACTTTATGTTTTTTGTCCTCTGTCTTTCTAGATCATTCCACTAGATCTAGGGAATTCACCTTTGTCTGCAATTGTGAAAATTCTGCATAACAAATTGGCGATTATACAGGGGATCTATTCTTCCCTTAGTGGTTTCCTTGAATTTAGCATATTTTTCACCTCTTAAATCCATCTTGATTGACTCACTTAGACATTGGTTGACCTTAGGAAAACAACATTTTGTATTAGATTTGGTTTTTTGTGTCGTGTTTTAGCCGAATATGCCTCACTGCACCCCCTGGTATAGAGACAGAGTGCTTCAATGCACTTTCTCCTTCTTTGTACCTGCACTGATTCCTGTAAGATGCAAAAAAATCTATTCCTTTGTCTTGCTCTCTTATTTTCTTTGGTCCAACAAGTTTTCCCTGTGTCTCTAATTGTATCCTTATCTCTGAAAATCCTTCACTTTGTTTTATTTTAGTTATATTAGCCTTTGATATAAATTTGTTTGGATTTTTCTTTGTTCTTGTCAATTGGGTCTTTTGCAAACTTTTCGCTTGATCATTGATTTCTTTGAAGAAATTAATATTATAGTGATCATTCAGGGAAGTTTCTCTTATCAATGATTTTAAAGTATCTTAGCTTTCATTGCATTTGAAGATTAAGAGGAAAGAAAATAAATATCTCATCATTTTTCATTTTACATTGCATTTAGGGTTTTGTGTGAAATTTGGAAATTGGAAAAGTTGCATTAGGGAAATTTACTTAGCAAATTTTGTTTGGTGCATTTTTTGTGTTGCGTTACTCGTTGTTTCTTCTCTCCCATAGATATATTTTCATTGAAAAGAAAATATTTTATATTATCATGCTAGATTTCATTATAGGGTATTTAGGTGCAACTTGTAATGAGCCTTGAAAACTGAAACTTAATTCAAGATCAACTTCAAAATTTACTAAATCAACCTTAACTAGCATTTGGAACATTAATGCAAACATTTAGAGGTATAGGCTAAAGATGTGTTCCAACTTCTTTAAACGTAGGAGCTGTCACTTTATTTTGGGGGTAATATCTTGTTCCATGTACGTAAGTGTATAGGATTGTTCTCCACATAATTTCAGGTATATCGGATGGCACTCCACACATTAAAAGTATATGAGAACGCTCTCATCATACGGTTATGCATTAGACAACACTACTGCAAACTACGCTTTCACGTATCTTCAGGTATATTTTGGAAGTCCCCATTAGGTTTCTATCTCGCCTTAATTAATCGAGTCGGCTATGTTGCATATTGTGATACACCGAACACAACATTCAAGGAGATTTCTTACCCATACATAAATCCTTGGTTTTCCAAGGTGGTATATTGTAGTGCATAGTTTCTTGGTAAACTCTTTTTCTTGGTTTTCCCTCTTTTGATTTATTTTGTATTGTTAATTTCTAAAATTTATTAAACCATCGTGGAAGAACAACTCCAAACACCTTTTCATTCTTGTAGGATGAAAATATTTCCTCTTCCTCCAGAGTCAACTCCTGGATGTATAAAGAACAAAAGGACACAAATTGTCGAATTCAGTACTTCTGAAGATACCCATTCTGGACCTACATATGAAATTCAAAAACCAGAAACATCTCTTCCTATGAGTATTAAACCTGAGATCACTTCTTTATTAGTTGGTCAGTTTCACATAGTCGAAATAGAAGTACCTGAAACTTCATTACCTGAGGTTATTGAACTTGGGTTTCTCGAATCAAGACACATTGCAACTTGAGGTTATACAACTTGAGGAACCTCGGTTAAATACACCTGTTACTTCAGGCCCTTCCTCTTCTCTTCCTATGTCTTTGATCCAAATTTATGTAGGAACACATCTTAATACACATAACCATAAATACAAAGATGCAGTGGAAATAACACTTCATTTCATTAATATCAAAGAGCTGAAATTTTCTTACAGACGGAATGGAAATAAACTAGCTAGGGCACTGGTAGCTTATCTCTAAGAAGAGATATGGTAGCTATAGGCCTATGAACTGTGTTAGAATGAGGCTCGAGGGCCTATTTATTATTGTAAAACAATGGAAAACCCTAAACATCCAAAAACCTAACCCTAGGAGATGAAGCGCCAAAACTATGGGCCCCATTTGGGTAAATTGGTACATTAACTCCCCAGGGACGTAACTTTGACATACGATCTTCGTTTGACGCACACCATACCTCGTTAGAAAGATCTATCCGAGGAATACAACTTTTGAGTGAGAAACATTTGCCCATGGACTACAATTTTTTTCTCTCGATTCTTCCTAAAAACATCGTTTAGGGCCTCATAACGGCTCTGGAAGTTCAGGACCTGAAAAATTGCTAAAAATAGTAAAATGTGCTATAATTAAGGAAACTAAAAAACTGAAAGAGAAAATGGTGGGGCCCCAAGTGGAATAGGTGGGTGGCCACCAATATCCACTTGGTTCACTCCTGCCCCCTTAGGAAGCAATGGTCCCCATTATGTTGAGTTCCTCCATGAGATGGGGAAACTTCTGTTGAACTTGGTCCCTGGTGAACCACTTGCCTTGGTGCAGGAGTTGGCCAGATTTGACAACCTGATACTATTGGATATTTTTATAGTGTGTATGCTTGATTTTCATGTCCATGATACAATCTGTGGTGTCTTTTTCCATGCAGTTTGGGTTTAACTTTGTTGTTGTGATTTGTTCTGAAATGTCGGAGGTGTTCAGTAGAGGTGGAAAGTACGGTCGAAGGCGGTCCACATTGAATAATGGGTGCAAACCAAGGAATGGTGGAATACTGAGCTCGAAGGAATTGTTCCCTACAACCTTGGTGATGGTATACGACCCATATTGGAACGAGCGAAGCTTGCAGTGGGGTCCAGTGAGGTGCTCCTTCTGCAAATGTTGCCACACTTTGTCACCCACATGGAAGTTGTGTGGCACTTGATGTTGATCATGTCGTTGCTTGTACTTAGCGTTGTATTTTTCCATTATGTCATGAACTTGTTGGAGGATGTGCTGAATGCGCTTGATGAAGTTGTTCGCTTTGTCAACTTCAGACTGAACATGAGATGAACCGGCCTGAATAGTTGTGAATGGCATGGTTACGTCAATGAGACATAGTGGCTGGAATCCCAAGCCTACCTGAAAGGGGCTGTGGCCAGTTGAGCTATGGAGAGCTTGGTTATAGTTGTGTTGTACATAGGGGAGGCTCTCATCCCATGTGTGTGGATTATTTGAATTGTACATGCGCAGAATGTGTACAATCATCCTGTTAACGACCTCTGTTTGGCCATCAATTTGGGGATGGAAAGTTGTGTACTTGGTTATCTTGGTGTCCAGTATTGACTAGAGGTTGGAAAAAAATGTGTTGAGGAACCTGTTGTCCCGATCTGAGATGATAGATTATGGGATCCCAAAGTGCACCCACACCCGTTCAAAGAAGAGTTTACCTGTGGCTTCTGCTATGATATTCTTCTTGCGGGCCACCATAATGGCCATATTCGAGAATATGTCGACAACCACATAAACACAGTAATTTACATGCTTAGTATAAGGAAGGCCCGACATGAAATACATGGATATGGATTCCCAAGGTCGACTAGGGGTAGGTAGCGAATTATAGAGGCCTTGCTTCTTGATGGTCGATTTAGCAATGACACAAGTAGTGCAGGATCTGATGCACTTCTCAACATCCTATCGAAAGTTCGGCCAATAGCTATACTTTTGCAGTACTGCCATTGTTTTCTCAACCCTAAAATGCCCAGCGACTCAACTGTACTGTGCTTCCCAAATCATCTTGGCACGCTCACTTGAAGGGACACAAAGGTGTGCCAGGTGACATAGCAGTGCATCTTGGAGGTGAAAATTTGGAACTTGTATACCCTCTAAGAGTGTCTTTTATGTGTGGCTGAATTAATGGATTGCTCTTGTAGAGAAGCAGCCAATCAGAAGTCTCGTGCCCACAAGAGTTGAGAACAATGGTCTATGTGGATGATTGTTTCCTTTCCCAAAATGCAATGCTTCCATTGTCGACAAGATTTCACAATGGAATATATTTCTTTGTCATAAGTGGGATACTTTCGAACTGTGTTAGACAATGCCTCACTGTGATATGCCATTGGATGCCCTTGTTGAGTAAGAACTGCCCCAATAGCATAGTTAGAGGCATCTGTCTCGATCTCAAATGGTTTTTGCAAGTCTGGTAATGTGAGCATTGGGAAGAACAGAGGCGATGTTTCAATTCTACAAACGCCTTCTGTTTAGATTCTGACCAAAATAATTTTGTTTTCACTCCTCCCTTGGTGACTTGACTCAAGGGCTAATTGATATGAGAGAATCCCAACACGAACCTGCGGTAGTAATTAGCAAGACCCAGAAAGCTGTGAAGCTCTATTAGAGTGGTTGGGGCTGGCCAATCCTGAATTACTTGCATCTTGGTTGGATTCACATGCACCCCCCTTTCATCAATAATGTATCCCAGATACTGAACCTGGGTCATGCCAAAAGTGCACTTCTCCAAATTGGCACACAACTTGTGTTGCCGCATTGTTTGGAGGACCTGTCGGATGTGGTGGAGGTGCTCTTCCCAATTCTGGTTGAAGATTAGAATTCCATCTAAGTACACCACTACAAATGAGTTGGTGAATGGCCACAATATGTCATCCATCAACCTCATGAAGGTTGTGGGAGCATTCGTCAACCCGAAAGGCATGACCAACCATTTGAAAAGGCCCTCCTTGGTTTTTAAGGCAGTCTCCCACACATCGGAGGGTTCGATTGGTACCCAGTGATACCCAAACTTCAAGTTGATATTGCTAAAATATTTTTCCCCTTTGAGTTGGTCTAGAAGGTCATCAATCTGTGGGATCAGGTACCTATTCTAGACAATGATCTTGTTCAACGCACGATAGTCAATAAAAATTCTCCAATTCCCATCCTTTTTCTGTACCAACACGATCGGGCTCCCACGGGGCGATGAACTCGGCCGGATGTGAGCTTTCTGCAGCAACTCTTGAATCTGCCTCTTGATTTCATCGTTCTCTAGAACAGAGCATCGATAGATAAGTCCATTGGGTAGCGGCACACCTGGGGTCAAATCAATGGGGTGCTTGACCTGACAGTTCAGAAGCACTCATGTGGGTGAGGTGAATATGTTCCTGTACTCCTGCATGACTTTGTCCATTTTTTGTTATTGTGCAAAGGAGCCTTGTCTGGAGGTCATGGCCACATCCTTCTTCTTTCCCTGGGGACAGATCATCAGGAAAAAAAAAATCCCGATTTTGGAAATGAGCTTACTGCATTTTTTTGTAGTAACCAAAGAGATAGCGACAGGCGGTGGTACCTTTGGTATCCTATACAACTTATTTCCCAAATTAACAATAATAGCGTGAGGCCGAGACTCATACACAACATGTCACTTCCACAAGTATGGTTGGCCTAATAATACTTCACAAACATCATGAGGAACATTGTCACATAATACCTCATCTGTGAAGGGCTTGATGTTGTAGGGAAGGCAACATTACTGACTGAAGTGGAGATCCCATCCTTGGTGAAGCTACCCAATTGTGAATGGTTGTGGGTGTGTTGTAGTCGGCAAGCCCAAACGCTTCATGACCTCTGCTGAAATGAGGTTCTTTTGGCTCCCATTGTCGACAATGAACTGTGGCGAGGAACCCTTTACCCACATCTAGGAGTGGAAGAGACGTTCCTCCTCCTCTGGATATTTTGGTTCCTCCTTTTGGATCTTCGTAGTGGCAACGATGGCATTGGGCTTCGCTTCAATAATCTGCTTCCCTTTGTCATTCCCCTCATTAGGTTCTAATTCAGAGTCGAATTATGCATCTGATTCAGAAGCCGTCATCTTGGCCACCAGCCACTGCTTGGCCCGACACTCACTTGTGTTGTGAGTGGATCTATTATGGAACTCACACCACTTTCTCATGTCCTTCTTTGGCTTCGCGGTGTTGTTTTTTGCTTGCGGCTTTGGCAGGTTGTCTTGGGCTGCCATGCCTTGGCTTTGTCCTTTGTTCTGTGATTTGGGGCACCTTTCCCTTTCTTTTGATTCACAGATCCAAAGTATCGCTTCTTCTATTTAAATTTCTGCTCAATCTTGGCAGCATACCAGTATGTCGTACCAAGCGAGGAGATGTCGGGTAACTCCATTTCCTCCTAAATGTATCTGTGCAGATAACTGTGATACTTTAGCACCAAATCTTTCTCCGAATCTTTGATGCCCAACTTTGTGCGCAGGTTATGAAACGGATTTGTCAGCTCATGCACATCTTGATCCCTTTGTTTCGCAGCGTGGTCTGGTGTATGTACTTGTCCTCATAGCTCCCCACGGGATAGTATTGTTCTTTGATGGCGTCTCGGAAAGAATTCCAAGTGGGTATGGCTGAGAATAGAGATGGTTTTGTCTCGTCCTTTTTCTCTCAGTAGGTTTTCCATCAGTCCTTGACATGGGGGGTAGATTTGAGGAGTGAAAAAATAATCTTCTCCCAATAGGAAAAGTCATGAACCGAGAAATATCCTTCTAATATATTAAACCATCTAATTTTCCCTCAAATATAGGAATGTCAAAGTTTACTTGTACCTTAAAGGGAGTCGTGCCTCCATAGTGGCTGCTGGATGCAGATGCGTCGTTGGTGGGCAGTCGTTGAAGGATCTGGGAAAAGCTATCTATCATCACGTTCCCTTGTTTTTTGAGGGCCTCCTCGAGCAATATTTTGATAGGATCCCCTACTCCCTCATATTTCTTTTCATCCCCCATGGGAGGTCGTCGGGGTTTGCGAGGCTGATCTTACAAAGGTTCAACTACATTGAGCCCTAACTCCTTATACCCAGATCTCATTGGGGACATGCAAAGAAGGATCGAGACAAAGAAAACCACTCTGATACCACTTATCCAGATTTATGCAAGAATGAAACAGAATACACATATAACCATAAATACAAATATGCAGCATAAATAACACTTCATTTAATTAATATCAAAGAACTGAAATTTGCTTATAGACAGAATGGAAATAAACTAGCTAGGGCGCTAGTATCTTATCTCTGAGAAGTGATGTGGTGGCTATAGGCATATGAACCGTGTTACAATGAGGCTCTAGGGCCTATTTATTATTGAGAAACAATGGAAAACCCTAAACATCCAAAAACATAACCCTAGGAGATGAAGCGCCAAAACTATGGGCCCCGTTTGTGTAAATTGGTACATCAACTTCCCAGGGACATAACTTTGGAATACTATATCTATTGGACGTACACCATACCTCGTTAGAAATATCTACTGATTTTGCTCCCGGAGTTTCCAAAAAACGTCTTTTAGGGCCTCAAAACGGCTCCGGAAGTTCAGGACCCGAAAAAACTTTTAAAAATAGTAAATTGTGTTATAATTAAGGAAAATGAAAAATTGAAAGGGACAATGGTGGGGCCCCAAGTGGAATAGGTGGGTGGCCACCAATATCCACCTAGATCGGTATTTGGCGCAAAGACAATCCATATATATTGGACCCGGCGGTGAAGAAATTCCACCTAGTCTTTTGTGTATTGAGGAGATTTCTCAAGAAGAGTCTAACCTTCTTCTCTTGTTCATTTGAGATGGATTCATCTATATCAAATCCCTCCTCCTCATACTATGGTACAAACTCCTTTTTCTAGTTCTCCTCTTTTCAACTCACCCTTAACTTTCACTCAACAATCCTCTTTGGGAAATTTAACCATGACTGAGTCCGCTATGGTTTCTCAGCCTGCATCTGCCACTATGAGTGAGACAACCAATATTGAAGCTACCTCAATGTTTGCAACATCTCCAAAAACACATTTTTATGGTGGCCCGTCCATCCCACCTGGTTACCAATCCTTTTCTTGTACCTTTTATGGTGCAACATCCATTCCATGGACTTCTCCCTTGTCATCCTCTTATGGAATGAAACATGGTACTTCTTTGATGAGCGCCACACAATCTGATCCTCCTCCTCCATATCAACCTTCATTGGAGCAGAAATATGGTCCATATGTCAATGGATATGGAAACCTACAATAGCCCACTCCACCTTCTACTGGGTACCCTCCTCCAGGAGGGAAGTTGCCTCCATATTCCCCTTATATTTCAACAGGGGGGAACCTGTTGCTGGACTGTTCCAATATCCTAACCAAATACCACAACATGGTGATTTACCCTATTTGAGTCCTCCATTTACAAGAATGGTTGTCAACCCTTGGTATCCTACGTTTCCTGTAAAACCTGGCTCATTTTTTAATTAAGTTCAATATTCTCAACCTATTCCACCTACATCTCATATTTCTACTTGCCAACCTATATCCCAACCTTCTCAAGCTATATCTCATGTAAGTCAACCTTTACAGGTTGCACCTCTAACTCAAAATGTTCCACTAGTATCTTGAGGGATACCTATAAAGGGTCTAACTTCAACTTCTTGCTAGGTTTTTGTTATAAACCCTATATCACATCATTAAAAATTAAATTAAATTAATCAGGATATTAGTCTTATTATATCTAGGGCCTCAATATTACTTTCAGAGATATGACAGGCTCCACTATGATTTATTGCAAACCCTAGAATCCATCTTTGAGACTGAGCCTTAGAGATCAACAAACCAATCATAGCAGAATCTATGGTTTCAACAATATGATCAAATTCTACCCTAGATTTTATCATTACATTGGAAACAATATCACCATATCCTAGAATATCAAACTTCTACTAGGGATTTGTTACAAACCATAGGAATTACAAACCATGAGCATAAAAAATTAGGTTAATATATATACATATCTAGAATTTTATAATCATGCACAACAACATCTATCAGGAAAACCCAAGACACAAATATCAATGCATTAAAGTTACGCATACAACAATTTTGATCGGGCTAGGTTTTGATCAGACAGAAAAATGTATACCTAGGGTTTCATTCGTAGGAACTTACTATATTATAAGGGTTTTTCTCATAAACCATAATTTACCAAAACATTAAACATATAGTATTTCAATACACAACAAACCCTAAAGGATTAGGGTTTCTATAATAGTATCAAAACCCTAAACATCAAAAGAATAGTATTTTCTAGATTTCATTAATAACCCTAAGTAGACTAGTGTTTTCATACACAATATTCCCTTAGGTTAGGGTTTTATAGTGAAACTTTTAGGGTTACATAAAAATATTTATTTTAATGAGGGTAGATTCAATCTAATCACTAATCACCCTAACAAGAATATTTGTGTTTTAAAATTCCTAGACATAACGATGTTAGCAATGTAAAAAACATTATTAAAAGAAATGAATATACTTTTTCTACGAATAGAACAAAAGCATACGGTATAAGACATACCTTTAAGTTTTTTCTTAACAAACCATGTAGGAAATCAATTCTTGAAGAGCTCCTTTCACAATAGAGCTTCTACGATGCTTTATATTGTGAGGTTTTCTCCATAACACTTGAGTATTCAACGAATTTTCCTAAACAAAAAAAATATAAAAGAAATGTTATTATCATATAATACAAACACATCTTGATAAGAGAGGAAACCAAACATAAAATAATAATACGATTAAGACACTTATCTTTGATAAAATAGTGAGGTCTCCCTCTTAATAAAATCTTGAGGGATACATATAACTTTATCAGAACAATTCAAAAATGTTCTACCAAGGCATGTTAGACCTACAAATTCTAGAAATCAAAACATAAAGGAAAAAAATTCAAAACTTAGAATAGAAGGATATGTAATGGATATATTGCTTAAGAGTCCATAGAAAATAAGTATTTGACTTTCGATTCCTCCATCTCGCTCTTCTTTGGTGATCCTTCTTCGAAAATATTTTCTTGATCCTTGTCTCTCCTTTTATTCCTTGGATTCTCACGACAATGGATTTTATAATGACCCATTTTGTGACAATTGTAACGTTCAATCTTAGATAGGTCTATTTGCTTCCTTGGTCCTTTGAACTTCTTGAAGCTTTCCCTATTCTTGTGTGAGAGGAATATGCATTAGAGAGTTTCTCCTCTTTATTCTCCTTGTTACTTACTAATGGTATTCTAGCTTCTTCTTGACTACATGCATTCCATAATTGTTTGAATGTAAGAGTATCATTCCAATTGTTGATTCCTAATGAAAAGGCACTCCAATATGTTGGTAATCCTAGAAGGGAAGTAATCATGAGCTTCTTTTTAGGTACTATTTCATCTATTTCTTGGAGGTCATCTATGATTCTAGCTATATTTACAAAGAAGGATGTCAAAATGTCATATTTTTTTTATCTTCATAGTTCTTAGTTCATTCTTAAAGCTTGCAATTTGACCAGTGTGCTTGATTGTGAATAATTTGGATAGGGCCTCATAAATTTCTTGAGAAAAATCTATGTTGGATATATATGGAATGGGGTTGTCCTTTAATCTATCCATTATTAGGCTCATGGCCGATATTTTTGTTTCTCTAAACTTTTCTTTCTCTGTTTCACTTGATTCATTTGCAGGCTTCTTGAATTTTCCTTTGACTAGATTCAAAACTTTATTCTTCTCAAGGATGAGATCTATCCTATTTTTCCATGCCTTGTATTTGGACGCTCCTTCTAGTTTGTTTTCTCCCTTCAATGAGTTAGGTGTATTTCTTGAATATAGTAGGCATATCCCATTATATGATCTCTTTTCTTGATGACCCTTATTCAACTTCTTAAGACTCCTTATTATAGATCTGCTGGCTACATTTTTCCTCCTTCTTCATCTTGGCTCTAAAACCATGTTGGAAAATTAGAAAGGCAGAAAACATTTCTTATGTTCATAATTACTTGTGATATCCTTATGTTATTAATTGTATTGTGTTATTATTTTATCTTTGTTTCATCAAGCAATTATCAAAACCAAAACACATGAAGATGAGGGGCATTGGATGTAGGCGGACAAATAAGGAAAAATCCCTATATAGAGAAAAACCTAGTCAAGAACTCTTCCTTCAGTAGATTCATATGACAGTGAGACAACCAAGACCCTATACCAAAATACCTTCCTCCTACACCAATTCATCCCTTCCTCCTTTTAAGTTTCAACCCTTCAAAATGAAACTATGATCCAAAACTTTGATCCAACAATAAAATTTTCGGCCCAGCTACTCCAGAATTTCAGCCTTCCCAACAACTGCATAATTTTTCCCTTCCGAATTTGGGCCCAAGTTGTCCGGACAAAACAAATATGATCCTCTATATGGGGTGAATTGACGAAATCATATGCAAGAGAGATGCCTCCCTAAGGAATTCAAGGATTTAAAATTTGAAGTAAAACCAAAAACAATTGAGAGATACATTTAGCATATGAAGGATCATGCCTTAATATGCAAGTTCATCAACACGTTTCCAATGGAGAGAGCATTGGTTGGATGGATCCAACAAAAATGGAAGATAAAGGGACACATTGATCTCGAGCTAGGAGCATAGTGTTTATGGTGATTTTTGAAAATCTAGAAGAAATAAATAGGGTATTTGAAAATAGCCATATTTTTTCAATAATTTGGGGTTATTCATTAAATTCTAGCAAGAAAGGTGTAACCCAGAAAAGGAAAATTTTTGGCAACCCCAATTTATGTTAACTTATTTTCTTTGCCAAAAGAATTTTGGGAGGAAATCTTAGAAGTTATTGGAAACATAATCAAAGAAACTCTGAAAATATCTAAAGTGGCCAATTGATGATGCTACACCTAATATGCAAGGATATATGTGTATGTGAATATCTCCCAACCATTATAAAAATGAATCAAAATCTCCTACCATGATGAAGTTTGGAAAAAACTTATGAATTATGAGCATTTATCGTTCAAATGGCGCAAGTTACATTAATATGACCATCTCTTCAGGGATTGTCCCATGAATCTCATAGAAGAAAAAAAAATTAACAGAAATTGGATAATGAGGGTTTTAAAAAATTCCAACCTCACTATTAAAACCCTAAAGCAAAAAATGTGGCAACGCCAGGAGATCCTCTTTAGTCCAAATTTTTTTATGAGGCATTGATTAGAGAGGAGTAGGAAATGTGAGATCAGGTACATCCTCCAGAAACAGATCATGATAAGGGAAATGGAAAACTACAGGTGGAAGCTCATAAGAGAAAAGTGCTAGAGGAATCCACAAAGACTATATCGATAGAGGAAATTGATATGCCATATGCATAGGGAACAGGAAATGTTGATGGGCCGGAGGAAATGGACATGGATGTGTTGACAATGTTGGATGTCGCCAAAATTGTAAGTGGATATCCCTTAGGTGAAGTACCAATTAGACCTCACACCATTTTGTGTAGGTGTCCCATTCAGTCATATGGTCCAGCCAAACATTGGAAAGGCTTCAAAGATATGCCTCAGCTACGATTACACACAAGAGAATGCAACGCCTCTTTGGGGCAGCAAGTATGTAAGCTTTGTGGGACACCCAATGTAAGGTGTACAAGGGAGACTTCCACGGCTGGTAAGGGAAGCAAGCCATCAATTATAAAAGTAACAGTGCTCTTCTAAAGGGGGGCCCAAGAAGGAAGAGAAATTATTGTTCATTACATATAGGTTAGTCCACATAGTAAACCACAATCATTAAATCATACCATCACTAATTCAATAACAACCATAGGTCAGCAATGAATTAGTTCATTAACTTAGTATGAAATTAAAGCAACATATACCATAAACATAACAAGAATAGTCATACTATATCTATGATACATGTATTAAGAAGTGTCGGATCATAGATATTTTGATTAAGCCCGAAAGATCCCAAGTACATTGTTACACAAATGAAACACTATATCCAGTAGTGGAACATGAAGCCACAACTTGCTTCTCCAAATAATGATTTATCTCCTATTTACTACAAAAGAAGCAAAGGCAAGACTCCAAGAATACATGCTATTAGCTTGAGTTATGAGGAGTTATTTATAACAAATGACAATGACCTTTGATCTTCCCCGTGACTCTTCAACTCATATGATTATTCACTTTCTATGCATGACTTATTACATTCCATATGTGACTATTCACATTCCACATGTGTCCCTTGGACTTCATTACATACCATTTATTACATTAGATAAATTACACTTGAGACAGTGGTTATATAAGACAAAATTAATAATGGGACAAAGGCTCATCATATTGATAAGTCATTGGCTTCCTCGTGGAGTTCATTTGTAATGTAAGTGTGTCATTCCCTGAACTCCGTTGATATGGATTTGACCCAAACTGGAAAGTCCCCTATGTAAGGCATCTTCACATCTAGTGCTTCTGTTAATATGTTCTTGGAGTTTAACTGTACATTATTCCATAGCCATGAAAGTTTCATATGAGCTTTGACTAGTGCAATGGTGTACTGTAGAATAATGTCTTTTGTAACCTCCAAACCTTCATGTTTTTTTTCTTGCTTGATCTACTCAATGTATTTCTAATCTCCTGGAAGATTATTTCTCTACCTTTGATTTCTTCAAGTGTCCTTATTGAAGGCATCCCATACTTATGTGTTATAGACTCAAAACCATTGTGTAGTCAATTATAATTAGCAACATTACTAATTGACTATTCTCCAAGATGCATGGAGTTCTGATGGTGGAGTATCAACTAAAATCTATCTATTTTGGCGGCAATCCTATATTTATTTTCCAAATGTTGCAAATCATCCAGATACCTGGCAGCCCACTCCTGAAGATGGCCAACTGCTTTGTTTTATACTTTTAGGAGTTTTACCGCTTCTTCTGCTTTCTTCTGAATTCCAAATAGAGGATCCACCACTTGTTGTAGAAGTATCATATCATCATATAATCGCATGATAGTGTCCTCCATTGGCCCTATTTTTCATGGTTTAATGCCATTATGTTGTGTTGAAGCTTTGTGATGATAACCTTTGATTCTCCATTTCAAGATGTTTCTTCTGTTACTTCACTGCGGAAATTTCTCTCCTCAATATGGAATTCTCATTCAACAAGTATTCAAAATTATCTTGTGCCCCTGTAGAAAAAGAAACATTTACCTCCATTATTTATCTGGGATTTCTTCTAGTATTGGTAGTTATAACATTCTCTATAGAAACTGAAACTGTATTATGAGGATAATTGGGGAAATGTATATGCCTTTGTTACACGATCATCTTCTTAAGCTCATCAAATGTTACACTGCACATATCCATGACTTTGTCTGTTGGTGGGGGTGTGATTCACATTTCCCCGAATGGAACATGACCACCTATGATGGGAGGTTCTTATGGAGAGCTTGGTTCATCATCCATGGGTTGGATGGTATCCTCTTCCTCTAACTCTTCCCCTTCTATCTCTTGAGTCAATTGTTCTTCTTCCAGTCTTTGTGTTTCTTCTTCCTCCTGGGATTTCCTCTGTTTTTCCTCTTCTATTCTTCTCCTCTCCTCTTATTCTTCTTGTTGCTTCTCCAACAAGTCATCTTGCTTCCTCTTCTCCTCTTCTTTTGCTTCTCTCCTCTCTAGTTATGATCAAATAGATCCTATGTTTAAAGGATTAAATTTCCATTTCTTTTTTCCTTCTCCTGTCGAACCATACTCAATCCTCTTCTTAGAAGCATTTTTTACTTGAGGGGTTATATTTTTTCCTCCTGCATCTACATTTCCCAAGTTGGTGTATCTTGGGGTGAACTAGTCTCCATCCCTGGATATGACTTTGTGTTTGTATTGTACCAATTTTTTACCTTATCATCTTCTGTTGTAGATATTGATGAATAAACCCAATTAAAATTGATTCATTCACAATGTTTCATGCACACTACCTTGGGATCATATCCATGAAAGTCTTTAGTTGTGAAGTGCAAGTGATCTAGCCCTTGTATTTCCATTGTTATCTCCTTGTATCTCTTTAACACATACAAGTCGATCCTTAAAGGGAAGGTGGGCCAAGGGGATTTATTACTCCTGTGAAGAACTCCTGACCACTAGTATATTTGGGGGAAATTTCGACACTTTTGACCAAATGTCGGAAATTTCCAAATTTTTCAATCCCGCCTCAAACCGTCTCTATACGACGTTTAGAAAAGTGTCGCTATACCGACGTTTAGAGAAAAGTGTCGCAATTGCGACATTTGGAGGAAGACGTCGCAATTGTGACACTATTCCCCAAAGCGTTTTTGTTGCGACGGCTGCCTCCAAACGTCGCATGTGTGACACAATGTCTAAGTGTCGCAATTGAGACGTTTATAGGCATCCGTCACAATAGCGACGCTTTGGCCACCGTCAGTATAACGACACTTATATGCCTTTACAAAATCCGTGTCACTTATGGTTTATTTTTTATTTTCTTTTGCTTGAACTAAGTCTTATTTCCATGTGGATTGTGTAATTTCACTTTTATTGCATATTATAGAATGTGTTTGTTTATAAGATTATATGATACAGGTGAGATAAAGGTTTATTATTTATCATATATAAATAAATTTTATCAATATTGTACATTTACACTTTTATGAGGTGATGTTATAAGTAAATTCACAAATATCTCTTTTTAATCCTCATTTTACTCCATGAATATGTTTGGAAATGAAATTTCAATAGATTAATTTTCTCCTAACCTATGTATCATCAATATTGTACATTTAAATTCTTAATTATGAGGTGATGTTATAGGTAAATCCATGAATATCTCCTTTTAATCTTCATTTTACTCCATGAATATGTTTGGAAATGAAATTTCAATAGATTAATTTTCTTGCTATTATATGTTTTACGAAGATATGGTAAGGAATTCTCTCTTGTTCTTCTTAGAAATTTATATATATATATATATATATATATATATATATATATATATATATATATATATATATATATATATATATATATATTAAAAATAGATTAAAAAAAATATATGAGAAAAATTATTAATTCATCAATATGTGTGTGTGTGTGTGTGTTGTGAGGAATAATTTCATAGTTCAACTTAATGGTTCATTATATAATCATGTGATCATAACCAATGATATATCTTAAAAAGCAACTGAAAAGCCATGTGTACAAAATCGATGTATACTCTAGAGAGTGGTTCTCATATCACTATGTAAATTGTTGTATGCTATTTCAACAAAATTATAAGATAAACTGTAATACACATCATATATGCACCATAACAATTGCCATACAACTAATTTGTTTTAGGATACATGTGGCATTCTAGGGTTAAATTCCATATGATGTGTATATCAATCTATTAGGTGTTGGTAAGTTGTGAGTATCTAAGAAATGATAAGGAATATCCATACATCATGATCTTGTAATGTGATTATAAATTGTGTCTATAATTTCCATAAAATGTATAAATGACTTGTTTAAAAAAAATCAACACAATCAACCCTAAACAATGCTCATGATGTGGAATGTCATTGGCGAAACCAAAATGATGGTCACATGTCCCATTTCTATGGTAATGGTGATCATATATATGTTGTAGCGACACTTGATGAGTAATTAAATAAATCTCAGAGTGTGACTCATTGTGCCATATTTTTTTTAAAGCATGATTTGTTTTCCTAGTTTTTACTAATTTGTTAACATATTTTATTCATTTGGAAAGCTAATTAATGATGCTTTAAGTAATTAGGACCTAATGAGAGATCATCTTCACATCTTCACTAAAATATATTTGGTAATTGTAGTCACTATATGAATCGCACATGCATGCTACTTAAGAAAAATTGAAATATAAACTATAATACACATCTTATATCTGCCATAACAATTGTCATACAACTTATTTACTTCTAGATACATATGAAATACTTCAGGTAAATGTCATATTATGTGTATACCAATATAGTAGGTGTTGGTAAGTTATGAGGATCTAAGAAATGATAGGGTATCCACACATTAGTGCCCTGGTGAATTTTTTGCATAATTTTCTATTTGTTGTAATTTTGTTGCCTAGATTTGTTATAGATTTCAAATAATACAATTATCTACCAATTGTTATTTATAAAGAAGAAGTACAATAAGTAGTCACCTATACTTCCCCACTGTGGTCAATGTTGATGTATGGCCTTGGCCCATTGATCTTACAATTAACTCACTATTCATATTCAATTTTCTCCAGTTCAGCCCAATAAAATAAGGAAAACAAAAAATGAAGTCTTGATTTTTCTTTCCAGTGCTCCTACATAATACAAATACTCTTAAAAACCAATTAATATATAAATTTTCATCATTCATGCTAAAATCAGTTTGAATTTTTTTAATGAATCTGCTTACAATTAATAGATTACATTGCTCACAGAATAAGAGATAATTTAGAACTATGATTTCAAAATAATAAATTACCCTAGAAGTTCAAACTTCGAACATACCTTATGAAATTAAAATATGGCAGGTTAATGAGCCAATCTAGTTTTCTCGGAGCCAATCTTGAGCTCGGCCTAAGTCTGAATGCCTTGAGAGTGCGAGTGTAAGGAACTAGACGCCTAAAGCTTTTATTTTGTGCTTGTGTAATTCACTGTTTGACCATCAAGCCAAGCCACCAGCTATATTAACACTACTTCATGTTGGGGCATATTGGCATTCTAATTTTTTAGTGCTATAGCCGTACTTTTTCACTGCTTCACTAATCACAACCTTGGAAGTTTGCAGGGCAACGGGCTTTATTCTTTCTTTGGTGTTTTATGTAAAAGAAAGGATTTGTGAAATTTTTGTAATAGGAAGGGGAAAACTAAATTGATTCTAATTTTAAAATATCAATAATGATAAGTGGTAATTCCTTTATTAAATTTTTAATTTTGAGTGAGCCAAAAAAATAACTTTCCTTACTTTTTGAGTACAGCCTTGCAATTGCGAAGAGGACTAGTGTTGCAAAATTATTGGTAAGTGGAAATTAAAGGGCGTAAGAACGTTTTTGAAAAAAATTCAAACGTCAAAATTAAGTCTTCTATCCTTCCTAGCACGTCACGGAAAACGGGAATCCACAAATTCTAGTCGTCAAATACGTGCAAAATGCCTTATGACGGGCAAAATGGAGGACTGGTCCTATGCTGCTACATGAGTTAGGGTTTCATGTGGCAACAGGGAACCTTGTATAGTTTTTCAAGGATAGGAAAGGAGAATATTGTCAGTTAATCATCACATGAAACTTCATCACCATTTGAAAATTGTGTCCTAATTTGAAATAATAAGACTACCCAAATATTTCATTATTTAATTTAGATTGTGTAATACAAAAAAACATCCTAGATAACTTAAATAATGTAAGAACTTTTGCAAAAATTTAGTGGGGAGAACCTTCAATTACATTTATTTTGAAGATCCACTTGCATTTTAAGCCATTTTAATTAGTCTTTCATGGCTATTCTAGTAAAAATTTCAACCTCTTGTAGAAATTTGTTTGTCACTTGTATTAGAAATGCAAAAATCAAATGTAAATAAAAATGATTTGAAATGCAAAAATCAAATGTGCGCTACATAAAAATGATTTTTTTAAAAACTACATTAACGTCTGATATCACGCGCGCATTCGCCCTCAGCTCTTGCAGAACAGCATTCGCCCTCAGCTCTTGCAAAATGGTAAGTTCTTACTGCAGGCCCTTCCTCCTATAGTAGGGTTGACCCTATTTGGGTTTTTTTGGAACCTCTGAGAATACAAAGGTTGTGATTGATTATGGGGCACTACCTATATTTGTGGAACTTCTTACCTCTGGGAATGATAATGTTCGAGAACAGGTAGCACGTTTATTTTAGAGGCATAAAATTATTCTTCCCAACTATCTTTATATGTCTGTAATTTTGGAATTTGATTTAAAAACTAGTACCCAACTTTGAGTTCAACTGGTGTTCGTGTAAGGCTGTTTGGGCTTTGGGAAATATTGCTGGAGACTCTGCAACATTTAGGGATCTTGCCCTCAGTCATGGAGCTCTGAGGCAGGTGCTTGCCCAGTTGAATGATACTGCTAGAATTTCAATGATAAGAAATGCTACATGGGCTCTGTCAAATTTTTGCCGTGGTAAACCCCAACCACTATTCGAACAGGTAAGCAAAATACATTTTCTGCCTCTTCTTCTTAGTTCGCAGATACTGTGGATTTTTTTTTATAGATCTTGGTGCTTGGTAGATTTGGACATAATATGGACCTAGGCGCTTGTTCATTACAATGACTCTGTCATCAGGTTTTAGAAAATGCTCAAAAATTTGGGTTTCACAAGGGGATTACCCTTGCTTGAAATTATCGATTATCAATCACATTAAAAAAAATTCTTTCGTAGCATTGCTGAGCTCTTTGTAGGTGAATTTCCGAGGCAATTTCACAATATCTGAACTAAATTTGTCCGTCCTTTTCAATACTCTGCGCTTGTAACAGAACCAGACAAACAATCTAGTGGCCAATGCAACAACAACAACACCTCCTGTTGCAATGCCTACAATTCAC
Source organism: Pinus albicaulis (assembly GCA_034641835.2). Classification (NCBI taxonomy): domain Eukaryota; kingdom Viridiplantae; phylum Streptophyta; class Pinopsida; order Pinales; family Pinaceae; genus Pinus; species Pinus albicaulis. The sequence goes on from JAXQQM020082837.1 coordinate 21,402, forward strand.
CCTCTCTGCACGCATGAATGACTATGGCACCCTCTTTTGTGAATAGGTACTGGAGCTGAAGGTACTGGTTTCCATTAGGATCGTGGAATTCAACATCAAAAATAGTATCAAATTTCACTGCAATAGTATTCCCCAGCGAGGGCAACAGTTCATTGAGACCTATTGGACTCATCACCCCCAAATAGCCTCCAGGGCTACCCAGAGTGTGATCATCTGGAGCAATAAAAAATGCTAATCCATCCCCAATTGAAACAAGAACAAGACCCACATTGGTTACAGAAAACGAGAAACACGTTTTGAAAGAAGAAGAAACTTTTGTATTAGGATTCAGAAATATAACTGGTCTATTGTACAATGCCCTACCTGCACTTAAAATTGGTACTCCCAACTCCATGCTAAGGCTCATTGTGCCATTCTTCAGATGAGCATCTTAACCTGAACTTTGATTCCAAAAATCCCAAGTCCCCTGTTCTATGCCCAAGACCTCTGTTACAATGAGTAGAGTTCTGAGTGAAATACTTCACAATAGGAAGAAAAAGAAACATCGCAAAATTGCTCCTTTTTATACTGATAATTTTCTATGCGAAATTCAACTGCGGAAAGTAAAAACATAATATCAAACACAACCAATCCACAATGGAATTTTAACATGTGGATTTATAACCAGAGAAAACCCTCTTGAGGTTAAAAGAATTCTAGAATGGCTTTAAAATTCTAATAATGAGCACTTACAACACCATCGCAATTACTGTCACAATGAAATCCGCTGGAAGAAAAGCCCTTGTACAGTTTCCACATTTCCACAGTGGAAGCAAGAATCTTGCTGTCTCTCATGATCTGGTTCTGTGGTCAGATCCTTTGCTATGGATGTCTTGTTCTGCTAAATGTGGATTTCTCTTAGCTTTGGCTCTGGTTCTCATTTAGGATCGTGGCTATCTGACCTTGTTGTGGTTTTGACTATACAAACTTGTTCAATAGGAAAATGTTGACTCTGCTATATATAGGAGCTTCAATGGGTGCTCTCAAACACTTTTTTGTGCAGGTTTTTTTCGTCTCTGATTCAAGGCAGAACTATGTTGGCCTTGTTTTTTTAGTCCTTGGAACTTAGTTCTCTCATATTTTCCATCCTATCCCCATTTTTCTACTGAGAAAGACATAACTTCACGATATCAAAATTGACTATTTTTGGCCATTTATCTTTAGTAATGGTACAAATTTAATTTGGTGCATTCGTATAGTATCTGAAGAGCACTCTCAAGCTGTTATTTAGTATTTTAGCATAACTACTACATTTTACTTCCATGCTCTAATATTTATATCAACCATAAGCATTCTTAAGGTAGTTCCACTTTTGTGAAGCAGAAGGAATGCTTCTGACAACTTCTTATCATAGTGGTACAATTTTGTTCACAGTTTATCTTTTATAAACCTCCCATTTTCCAAACATAGTAGAGACTACAGTTTGCATCTCAAATTTTGGACAAATCTGTTTAGTATTCTACATAAAATGCATTAAGAATAAAAGAAGCCCACAATTTGTAAAAAGCCCACAATTTTGTAAAAAGCGCACAATTTGTAAAAAGCCCACAATTTTGTAAAAAGTCCACAATTTGTAAAAAGCCTACAATTTTGTAAAAAGCCCACAATTTTGTAAAAGGCCCACATTTTGTAAAAAGCTCACAATTTGTAAAAAGCCCACTTTTATTTTCTTTTTTCTTATATATTGAGCTCCCATTGAGTTCAACAAGTCTTGGGTTTTCTACACCATTGAGAGAGATTTATTATTTTCTTTATAGGATAATTTGCATCAATGGAAGAAAACATTAGAGGTGGAAAAAAAATTCAAAAGGGTGAAAGGGGTGATGGTAGAGTTTATTGCCCTTGTAAAAAATGTTGTATGAGAACTAATGTTAGAGTTTTAATAGCAACAACAACAATGCATTGTAGGAAATATGGGCACATTGATGGTGGATCGAATGACTATTGTCCCGTGGTAATTAATTATCTATCTTCATTTTGATTATATCATAAAATTTTATATTATTTTAATATTTTTTATATGCGCACTAATGTTTAATTATTAATGTTTGTAATTTTCATAAAGGCACAATTGCCCCCAACTTTTTGCAGATGATCAACTAGCTTCCACAGCAAAATAGTAGTAGATTAGATGATGTTGCACCAGTACAAGAGAATATTGCAGCAAATATTAGTATTGGAAATGATGTTGTACAAGGTGAAGAACATGAAGCGAATGATGAAGGTAATTTTAATGGTCCCATGGAGGTAGATCATGATGACAGTAATGAGACAGTTCACATTAATGATGGGACAAATCAAATGCTCCAAGACTTGTGTGGTGAGTCAGATGATGATGGTGGAGATAGCAGTGACGGTATTTATGATGTACCTCTGATTGAAAGGTCAAGTGAACGACTTTTTGAACACTCAAATGAAACTCTTCTCTCTGCTACATTGTTGTTGTTGAACTTAAATATTATGAATAATTTGTCGAACAGATGTATGACACAACTCCTAAGGTATGCAATATGTATATATGATCACATATATGTAAATGTTGATTATTTTCCCTTTTTTTAGTTGTAATAAATGTGTAAAATAATAACTTATATATATATATATATATATATATATCATAGTTATCAAAATCGGCCGGTCAGGATGGCTGCCGGTTGGAACCGGCCTTGCAACCCGGTCAATAGCCTATTCTCACCTGTTTTGGCCGGTTAACCGGACCTAACCGGGCGGTTAAGTACAGAACCGGCTGGTTTATGCATAAACCGACCGGTTCCGTACTTAACCGGCCGGTTAGGTGCTCCTCCATGAGTTGCAAATTCCTCAATGTCTCCTCCATGAGCTGCAAATTCCTCTATTATACTAGCAACAAACTTGTCTAATAACTCATACTCAACACCTTATAGTAGCAAAAATACACATGATGACTGATAAATACAAGGCTGGCTAGCATAAAATCCCTAGCAGCATGCAACTCATCAAGTGTACTTGATGAAAATTTATGTTCTCAAAACAATCAGCAGCAACCTTATTTCACACTCAGCTAGGAACTGTCAGACCCTCTCTCTCTGCTCACACATAGCAGCAGCATAAATACAAAACCTTTCACATAGCATACAAGCAATTCGATCATGGCATCAAGACTGATGCAAATGGTCTGACGCCACTCAAGGGACAACAACATACAACCTAATGAAAATGTGATCGGCAATAATAAATTGACCACTAGAAAATTCCCGCTTGGAAATGCACTAAACTGGCTACTGAGTTTTCTAGGTTTTAATGAATCTTTTCAGTGATAAATTTTGTCAAACACATTGTGAGCAGACTGCTGAAGTTGTAATGCTCTCTCAACTTGTTACAAATAGCACTAATAGTGGGTTTCATAAACCAATTCAATACCTCTAAGTGTTGTAGATGTTTTTCTAGAAATTTATTGCCAAGCAAACATAGATAATGAAGAATACAAGATCTTCAAAATGCTGGTCTGATATATATATATATATATATATATATATATATATATATATATTGAACCCATAATTGTCTTTAAGGCTGATACAATGAATTGACAACAGATCTGAGCAGGGACAGATTGTATATTATAATATTAACTCAGCAATAAAACACAGTGAATAATATAAGAGAAACCCGATACATTACTTCAAAAAGTTTGCTTATGTATTTTTCGATGATATGTATTGCATTTGGTGCCATTTTGATATATTCACCTTTGCATGGTATATAAATGAGCAAAATTTTCATATTTTGTCTCTATTGGCTTGGAATCATGGTTGCAAATCTTAAAAATAGTTTTCTTTTTTATTAAAAAATAATTATTTAATGTATTTTTTTTTAAACCGGTTCATTGAGATCTAACCGCTACCGGTTAGACCGGTTCCGGTTCGAAACCTGATTCGCTCCACCGGTCCGGTCACCGGTTCCGGTTTTAATAACTATGATATATATATGATTAATAATCTTTACAAGACACTAGTTTTTGTTTATGTTGTAGATTGTTGGGTGAATATTTGTTACCATCGCCAAATACTTTACCTCGAACATATCGAGATCTACATGCTATTATGAAACACTTTGGAATGGAATATAACACTATAGATGCATGTCCTAAAGATCATATTATATATTATGGAGAACATGCGTTGAAAACAGAATGTCCGAAATGTGGTACTAGTAGATATCGAACAGATCAACTAACCAAAAATGTGCCTCAAAAGGTTCTTTGTCATATTCCCATAATTCCACGTTTGCAGCGAATGTTCAGGTGTAACAGCATAGCACAGTTTATGGATTACCATGCAAAGAATATAAGTGGAGATGGTGTTCTTCGAATTCCTGCAGATGGTTCTGCATTTAGAGAAATCGAGGAAAAATATGTAGATTTTAAAAATGAACCTCATAATGTCAGGCTTTCATTGGCAGCTGATGGTGTTAATCCATTTGGAGAGCTTAGATCTACTTACTCAATGTGGCCTATTTTCGTTATCAACAATAACATTCCTCCTTGGATGTCAATAAAGAGGGAGCACATAATGTTGACTATGATTATTCCAGGTATTTGATACATTATTTTTTTTAATGTAACATTTTCATTTCTCTCGTTGTTTGCATAAATATATATTTTATTTATTTACTTACTTATATATACATATATCATGGTAGTAATTATTATGTACCGTAATTTTGAAAAATTAGGTAAGTACCAGGTCAAAGATATGAATGTATATATTGAGCCTCTTATCGATGAGCTAATACAGTTATGGCATGGCATCACTATGTATGACATCACTAAACCAATCAAGCAAAAGAGATTTCAATGTCGTGGAATGCTTGTATGGACAATTCATGATGCCCTAGGACTAACACATGTTTGTGGTATGTAATATTTCGTTGCACTTTAATATAATACATAATTATCTAAATTATATATACCATATTGCATGTTTTAAAAATGATCTCATAGTATATTAATTGTTATTGATCCATCTATTGCAGGTCTTCAAACAAAGGGTAGATTTGCATGTCCAGTTTGTGGCCCTAAGATGAAGTATCTTCATTCGCCAGACTTAAGAAAGATGGTGTTTGATGAGTTTAGGCACTTCCTCTCTAGGAACCATAAGTATCGTACTACTGAAAAACATATTTTCAATGATAAAGAAGAAACTGGATTAAAACCACGAAGAATGACACCTCAGTTGTGGATGTTGGAATATAACAGAATTAATAATCGTCAAGCAGCTGGTACGTAATTTGTGTATATATATATATATTATTTGTTTATGTAATGTTTGGAATTTTTGTTTTAACTAATGAATTTATTTTATTGTATTTTATAATTAATATTATTCTGATTTATTTTATTCTTTGATATCAAGGTCATTGTCGCGGTGAAGGTACTAATATTGTACTTCCACCTGGAATGAAATGTTATCCTTCTCAATTCGTGAGGTTGCCCTACTATGAGGACCTAAAATAGCTCATTTGTTTGATACAATGCATGTCGGGAAGAATGTGACAGAAACGTTATGGCGAACCATAGATGGTGCACATGATAGAGATAAAATTGACAAAATTTGTGTTGACATTGAGAAATCGAATCATGCAATGAAAAGTGTGATCGACAGATCAAATAACAATGGAGGTTGAAATTATAATAATATTCCATGGTTATTAACAGAACAACAAAGCAATGATGTAAAAGAGGTCATTAGAAGAATTAAATTTCCAACAGGTTTTGCTTCAAACATAAATAATATCTTAACGAAGAAAGGTGACTTCAATGGGGTGAAAACACATGATTGGCATACCTTTATTAAGGTAATTTTTTTGGTATACGTTTTTGTTTGTTATTGCTTGAATACATATTTTAAATTTTCCTTTTTTCTGTTTAATTTGGAAACCAATAACGATTCATTTTTTATTGTTGTAGTATGTTCTACCTGTATCTCTCCCAAACGACTTCGACAACAATGTCAAACAAGTTATATATGGTCTTAGTAAATACATGAGGTAAGTAGTTTTGATTTATACACAAAATCTAATTGCTACAATTTCTTTTCGTACTTAATGAAATGATGTATTAATTTACTTGTAATGAAATATATATTATGTTTCATTGAAATAACCTTGCGTAATGATTTGCAGATGGTTTTCATTGAAAGAAATCCATCAAGATGAAATAAAGTATTGGAAGAGAGAAATTCCTCGGCTAATGTGTGAAATGAAAAAGTATCTACCTCCAACATTTTTCAATGCACAAGAAAACTACTTGATACACCAAGTTGAGGAGATTGAAATGTGTGGACCAGTACACACAAGGTCAATGTGGATGGTCGAGAGGCACCTGAAATCCTTGAAGGCTTTGGTTAGACAAAGAGCACGACCTGAGGGTTCTATGGTGGAGGGATATGTGGTATATAAATCCATGGTGTATATTAGTCATTATCTTCCTAGATTAGCTGCGCCAGCCATGAAGGCGATGGATTGCATTTGGGATGTGAACTCCATCAAAAAATTTGAAGTGGAGCACTTGTTGGGAAAAGGTAGAATGAAGAAAGTGAGAGGTAAAAGATTTATTATGTATAATACATATAATGTTTCATTTTTTTACATCATGTATATGATCATTATATTCATTTAGGACTTATTCTTTCATAGTTTATTAATTAATATAATTTACCATGGTTATAAGTAATATTTATTAATATTGGTGAATTATTGTTTTTTTATTCAGGTGCTCAAGATTATGAGGCACTACTTTTATACATTGTAAACAATCTTGAGTGGATGAGTGAATGGATTGAAACATGTAAAGCACGTAACGACGGTAGGTTATCATGGAAACTACTGTCTGAATTGATTAGAGAAGCGTATCGTAGTGGAGATGGAAATGTTACGGACAGGGAAATCGATTTAGCATATGGTTTGAAAGATAGAAAGGTAAGCAATTAATTCACCTATTTTATTCATTACTTATTTTATACTATATTTATAATGTGACAACAAGTTTGATTTTTCAGTTAATTTTCATGTTGTGTAAATTATATGATTAATTATTAATTGAGAATGCATCTTTTTCATGTTTGGCATATTTCAGTTGAAACACCAGAAGGCTATGTGGTGCAATGGTCGTAAATTTTGCGTTAAACAGTTGAATGATAATAGGAAAAATTATGGTAGTGGGATAACTGCAGTATTCTAGGTCACTAATGTTTCCTCCAGGAGTGACAGACATCCTCGAGAATCTGAAAATAGATATTATGGGTTCTTAGATGATATAGTTGAGTGTGACTTTAATTCCTTCAAAATAGTTTTGTTCGATGTCAAATGGTATAGGCTATGAATGAATGTACGTGATGATGATAGAACACTTATTCAACATGAAAATGGATTTCCAATGGTTAAAACATCGCAGTTTGAAGCAGGAAAAGATCGCTATGTTTTTCCAAGCCAATGCGAACAAGTCTTTTACTTAGAGGTTCCAGGTGAGAACGAATGGTCATTTTCTATTAGATATGACCCAAGAGGAAGGCTGCCAAGAGAGTATATCAGAGACACTACTACATTTGGCGGAAATTTCGACACTTGGTTCCGACGCTTTTGACCAAATGTCGGAAATTTCCCCAAATTTTTTCCATCCCGCCCGAAACCGTCGCTATACCGACGTTTATAGAAAAGTGTCGCAATACCGACACTTAGAAAAGTGTCACAATTGCGACGTTTGGAGGAAGACGTCGCAATTGTGACACTATGGCCCAAAGTGTCGCTATTGAGACGACTCCAATCGTCGCAACTGCGACACAATGTCTAGGTGTCGCCATTGCGACGTTTAGGTACCCGTCGCAATAGCGACGCTTTTTCCACCGTCGGTATAACGACACTTATATGCGCGCCACATAAAAATACGAAACTTATATGTGCGCTACATAAAATTTCGAAACTTATATGCGCGCTACATAAAAATGATTTTATTGTTTCGTATCCGTCGCAATAGCTACATTAACGTCTGATATGATGCGCGCATTCGCCCTCCGCTCTTGCAGAACAGCATTCGCCCTCAGATCTTGCAGAACAGCATTTGCCCTCAGCATTCGCCCTCAACGTTCACCCTCAGCTCTTGCAGAATAGCATTCGCCCTCAGCTCTTGCAAAATGGTAAGTTCTTACTGCAGGCCCTTCCTCCTATAGTAGGGTTGACTCTATTTGGGTTTTTTTGATCAATTCAATTGGATTGTGTTAGGCTGTAGGGTTCTCTCTAGATGTCAAGAATCAAGATTCAATACCCTCTATTATCTTCATCACCCAATACAAGATTTAAATTTTTCCCAAAGAAACGCTTATTAATTTGGCAGCCATTATTTATCCCTGCTTTAAAAACCCTACATTTAAATGAAAACAAGCATTGCATTTCAAGTACAAAAATCTATTAGTGTTCAAATTTACATGTGTGCTACATTAACGTCTGATATCACGCGCACATTCGCCCTCCCTCGCTTCAAGTAACAATTACCCGCCCCGCACCCCCCCCCCCCCTCATCTCTGCGTAAATGCCACCCGCCCCCGGCGCACCCGCCCCGAGCTCTGCACGCAGCCCTCCGCATTCGCCCCGAGCTCTTGCATCAAAGATTTCGCCCCGGATTCGCCCCCTCGCCCTTTCCCGTACGATTCGCCCCCGCATTCGTCCCCGCATTCCTTCTCGCCCCTTGTGAATAAAGATTTGCCCCCGCATTCGCCCCCGCCGCCCGCCCCGCCTAATGTAAAGATTCGCCCTCAACTCTTGCAAAATGGTAATTTCTTACTGCAGGCCCTTCCTCCTATAGTAGGGTTGACTCTATTTGGGTTTTTTTCGTCAATTCCATTGGATTGTGTTAGGCTGTAGGGTTCTCTCTAGATGTCAAGAATCAAGATTCAATACCCTCTATTATCTTCATCACCCAATACAAGATTTAAATTCTTCCCAAAGAAACGCTTATTAATTTGGCAGCCATTATTTCTCCCTGCTTTAAAAACCCTACATTTAAATGAAAACAAGCATTGCATTTCAACTACAAAAATCTATTAGTGTTCAAATTTACATGTGTGCATCACTTGTGTAGGGTATTCCTTTTCCACTTTCACATTATCCAAGAATGTGTGCAGTATAGTTCATATTTTTTGTGATTTAGATTGTCTTGAAAAAGGAAAGTTAAATTATTTCCCATGGAAAAAGAAGGTTTTCCCTTTTTATAGGTTGTTTGGACTTACGTGGAAAAATTTATGGTATGCCTTTCATATTATGTAGTTTAAATTTGAATTAACAGATTATTCTACATGAAAATATAATTACCTATGTGATGTCCTTCATCACTAATTAAAATTATAGGTTTCAATTTCCTAGACTCTAACTCATCTGATGCTAAATTCTAGGTTCTCATTGGTGGATCACTCTTCCATTGATTTCCTTTCCCTCTGGATCTTGTCATACTTTAAAAGTCATCAATGATACATATATTATTTCAGGTATCCCAAAGGCTTTATAGTAGAACATATTGTGAAGTTTTTTTGACACTTGAGGATTCTTTTTAGAACTGCAACGTGGTCTATGCTATCGAGTTATATATCAAGAAACTTGTCCTTAATAACCACACTATGAGGTAGGTTCAACCAGTTTGAACTTGTTGGGACATAGCATATGAATTTTTGTGATGAGTCCATATCACAGGTCTATTATGGTGACAAAAGTGAAGACACGTAATGATAGTTATTATGTTAACATTACTAGAAACATTTTCAAAATTATCCATGCTATCAAGATGTCAAAATTCCAGGCATTAGGTGTCAATACTCGTAGCTAATAGATAATAATAATAATATAAAAAAATCACAACTTTATTCTTGAAATATGATTGTTACACATTGGTAACCTATTTCATGAGTTACTATCACCCAAAGACTGCAAAACAAACTTAAAATATAAATTAAACCAACATGAGAATCCAAATAAGGTTTTCTCAAAAAAATCATGCCATAACCTGGCATTTTGAAACCCAAATTTGAATCCATCATCAGTAATACAATGCAAACTCAGATGGATTTTCAATGCATGTTTGCATGCTACACTTATTCTCTGTCTAGATATAATTTTTTAAATGGAACCATTAGTCAAGCCCACAGTCCTTTTTATGTGAAAAATTTCAGCTCTATTTGAGCTCTTTTTTTCTCCACCACCTCCATAAACCAGTGTTACACGGGGTCTCGCCCCCCCACCTAGGGGTCTAGATTCCTCGCCCCCTCGCGCTCCGAGGTCTTGGGGACTTCTAGGGGATGTTTCCCTCACGCCCCCTCATGCCCCCGCACACCCCCTTTCATGCCCCCTCACGCCCCCTCACACCCCCCTTCACGCCCCCTCACGTCCCCTCACCGCCCCTTTTAGTTTATGGTTTCGTGTTAAAAGTTGATGTGCCACTTAGCATATTTGAGAATCCAAGTGATTCGGATTCAGATGGTGACATGGTTGATCCTGATATATTCGTGCAGAAGTTGGATGCAGAGACTAGTGGGGCATTAACTTGAGCATTTATGCTCATTTATCATTATGATGATATCATTTAATATTCATATGTTATGTTTTATGTTTTATGTTTCAAACATAACTTATTTGCTTTTAAGTTTTATGTTTCAGACTTGAGTTGTAAACTTCAGTTTAAACTCTATTTTGAATCTTGATATAATATGTCATATGATATCTTAAACTTTATTTTCATTGTACATTGTTAATAGTTACATTAATGATTATATAGTTACAAACTTACAAACTTACATGCATGATTGTATGATGTATGTTTTAACTTTTAACTTTTAAATTTGTTTCAATTATATGATTAATCATTCATCGATTTGTAATTTTATCATTTATGATTTATCTTTCATGATGCAAGTGTATGATGACTATATATACATTCCTTGCAAAAATATAGTTACATTTTAAATATTAAATTTTATAATTTTTATGACCCCGACGTCCCCCCACGTTTCCTGAAAATTGGTAGGGAGCTTTTGCATATGCCCCTCCCGCGCTCCCTCGTCCCCTCGCTCCCACCTCCAGGGACTTGGTGGAACATTGCCATAAACATATGCAAACATATATCATGATCTTGGAATTCCATTACATATGTATGTGCCAATGTTCCATAATCATGCCCCATCATCAATTTAAGAAATTTCCATTGAATATCAAATTATGGAGGGGGGGGAATTTTTGCTGCAACATTTGGCTCAAAATCAAGGACCATCTCCGTATGAGGTGAATGAGAACTATAGATATTTGAAGAAGTAGATTAGTGCCTTTTCCTCTGGCCATGGAGTCATATACAATCATCCATCACAAAAATTTGTCTTTGTTCATTCTCACCTTGAAAGTTGCAAAAAATTATGCCCTAATTGAAACGACACTAAATTTGAAAGATATAATAAAAATGCAAGCTAGAAGTGCCCTATTAATACAAAGGGAAAACCTTCCTACCTACCCTAACTGAGATAAATTTTGATTGAATAGGAAACATGATATTTCCCATGGAGTTGATCCAACAACTTGTTAAATGTATGGGACTAAATCATGCATTTGATTTCCAGGGAAACATGCGCATGAAGAGAAAAAGTGCAGAATTAATGGAAAATCCATACATGCCACTTATAAAACTACACCGAAAGGTCAAAAAATACTTAAGGCCTTAACTTAATTTGAATCCAAAAATGACAAAACAGGATTAGTGAAAACACGAGAGTGGTGTGGGTGAACAACATAAATAAAAAGTGAGGATACCTTTCCACAAGATGCCTTTGTCACCGTTGTATGAAAACATGTTTTCCTTTCCCTTTATACATGCAAGTGAATGCATTATAGGTATGGTGTTTTCCAAGAATAGGAGAAGCCTACTTAAATATATCATTTGTGGATTGAATGTTTGGGTGCCTTAATGTGCAATGACATGTTTCCAGGACTGAATTCAATGCAAGGCATATTTGAAACTCTAACTCTGTTTTCCGGTGTCTTATTAGAAATTATTTCAGTTTTCATTTTGTGTTTTCAAGTTAGATATTTTTTTCAAGTTTTTACATTTATAATTTTATTGCAATGTGGCAGACTGATCAGGGCAGTACAGGAACAACCCCGAGATGGGATGATCGCGGAAAGAGGCCAACGGAAGAACATGTAAAGTGCCAGCATTGCTCTATCTTCAGGTATTTTAGTTATTTACATAATTGAAATAATATTAATTTTGTTCAAATATGCAGACACCTAGCCATGGTACGCCCGATGATTCCCTCTTTGAGGAAGAGCTTTCTTCATCCCTATCTCCAGTGTTCTTGTTGCAAAAAAAGGCACGAGATGCAAGGTCGGAATTTAATACTTTGATAGACGCGCCTCAAACACCTGAAACAGAAGAGAGGATACAACATCTTATGAGGCATCTAGAAAGATATCAGGTAATAATAAAAAGTCAAAAGGATATTTTTTTTGTTCTGCATGAGATGAATTGTGATAGTTTGATTTTTAATTTTTACATTGACTAAACCAACAAAAAGTTCTTTTGTATGTAGCATTTACTGGCACTTGCTGAAACCGGTGTTGGTGGTAGTGGGACACAAGGGCAAGAGATTGCCCAACAACCCTCTTGTACACCTTCTACTCCTTTAGGTGCTAGGCAAGAAACACACCCTGCCCAAGCAGACACCCAGCCAACCGCTGAACGTGTTGGCAATGATGAGGCTGATATGGCCAACTACATTATTGCGTTTCCTGGAGCTACACGTGTCAGCTCCACAGGGACCATTAATGGCACGTTGTTGGTGAACGATGAGGGTGTCCCTACAAAGCATGTACAACTCCCAGGTAAATTTTAATATTTTAACTATTTCATGTACTTTATCTAAAACATATTTATCATGATTTTTATTTTTAAATTAATGATAATATCTTCTTCTTTTTTTGGTTTTATTCTGTAGGAAACAATGAGTTCTACAGGATTCTAGAGAGCCATGCGTTGGTAATTTTTGGCCCAACCATACGTACAGGGTGGAATTCCCAGAATTCCAACCTGAAAAAAGAACTTCTAGATTATCTAGAAGCCCTTTTTGGGGTCGGCACATTTGACAGAAAAGCGGTGGCTCAGGTAGCCGGCAAATATTTGAAATATACAAGGGACACCTATAGGACGCAATTGCAATTTAACCCTAGATATGAGCGTCCTCTCGCAGTTTCAGAGAGTGAGTGGAGAGCACTCATCCATGACGGAAAAGAGAAAAGGGCAAAGAAAGAAGGGAAAATGCCAACTGGACCCGCAAGGTAAATTACAACTTTAATTCAATAGCTTTAATTTTCTTTATGTCTAAAATAAAAGTGTGCTACGTCATATCTAACTTCAATCTTTTGATGCTAGGTTGCCTGACACCTCAAAGGCAACCAAAGCTAGGATAGAGAAAAAGGGCCATCACAAGCTCGGCCAGGGTGGCTACTTGAAATTAGCTGCAAAAATTGTAATTAAGTAGCTAAACATCTTATAATTAATTGTATCGCCTTCCAACGTTTTTGTAATCCTATCAGATATGATTAAAAATACACAATCATATGTAATGTAGGGTGATGACTTCGGAACAAAAACTACAGAGGAAGATAAAAATATCGCTTTCCGTTTTGGCTATCAAGCTGTAGTTGAACGTCGCAGAAGCTTGGGGCAGGTCCCAAGATCTAGAATGCCTGATAAGGTAAAACATTAACCTTTCAATATTTTTGTTTTCGTCCATAAATTTAATGTCTAACAACTTTGTTTAAATCAGGGGAGCAACACTACTGATGAGGCAAATAACCCAGTTTTAGAGCCAGATGTAGATGATCCTCTCGTGCAACCCGATCATTGTAGTGGGGACCAGGCCGACAATGCTGCTATCAGTGAGGGCCGTGACGGTAATTAATTTCCACTTATAATTTTTTCTAATTATACCTTGATGGTTGTCCTTATAAAGTTTTTTGTTTAAATGATAGAGAATGTTTCCCTTGAGGATCTTACCACCAGAGAGGAAGACAGGGCAACAGTCCCAACGGCGACAACTGGTGCACCAGGTAAATAATCTCATTGCAATTTTTTTTATTAATATTACCGAACTAGTTCAATGATATTTAAAAACCGATAATTAAAATTTAATATTATCTGTTTTTGTAGGCGATGCCCCGTCACTGGATGAGACCAGACATCGTGACAACGCAACTAGGTCAGCGGCGACAACTGGTGCACCAGCTAAATAATCTCATTGCAATTTTTTTTATTAATATTACCGAACTAGTTCAATGATATTTAAAAACTGACAATTAAAATTTAATATTATCTGTTTTTGTAGGCGATGCCCCGTCACTGGATGAGCCCAGACATCGTGAATACGCAACTAGGTCAGAAGTGCGGGTTGAAAGGCACGAAACATGAGCAGAGCACGATGATATTGATGATGTAATTAGGAGCTTTAAAAATAGGAAGAAGAAAAAGAAAATTTGACAATGTAAAATATTGTATTATTATAAGACAAACGTTACCATACTTGGAACGTTTTTGCGTTATATAAAAAACTCATTTATCATACTATTTTTATGTCAAGCATTAATTGCAATGTTTCCTTGCGTACTTTTTGTTGAATTGTTTTTTTATTAGCTATTGAATATTTTTTTTTATGCTCATGAAAGTAAAAAATGAAATATAGATTGGGTATTGGGGAATTGAGAGTGATGTGAGGGGGGGGAGGGGCCATAAGAGCTTCCACCTTCACATGGTTGGCCCTGTTTAGTAGAGAATAATTTATTGGAGCGATTTAATCTTGGAGCAAACCTCCCTCGATCCAGCGTAGCAACAAAAAAGTCACCGTTGACTTAGTTGCTACTCTTTCAGATCGTGGGAGGCTTGTTCCAAGTTCATGCGACTCCAATAAATTGTTCTTGAAACGAAGAGGAGCTTATTCGGGTATGTTTTGACATTTTCAAGATATGTTCTAACATTATCATAAGAATTCATCTTAGAGTAAAAAATACTACATCAATTACTTGTATTTATTGTATAGATAATGATGGATTTTGATTGACTTGGCAGTGCAGGTACAAATCTTCTTGCATCATGAGCAATACAACTTGTCAACCAGGGTCATGTCCAAGATATTTTTGCTTGTGCGCTTGACCAGGTTCGTAATGTCACATTTTGTAAGTTCCTTTACAGTTCATAATTCAATATTAAGCTTGTTCACGATTATTATCTAGGTTTTTTGTATGTGTTTTTTCATCTATTTGATTGTAAGCAACTATGCATGTTTCCCGTTGTTCACTATGATTTCTCCCATTACCACTCCCAGGATGAATCCGACTTTATTGTTACATAGGTTACTTTATTGTTACTATGATTTCTCCATTTACGATTTCATAGGTTACATCATGTAAAGTTGTCAATCTCAGGTTGGTGATGAGCTTTAGTTCTCCAGATTTGGGGCTTTTCCGATATTTTCTCCCTCATGTCATTCCTGCATCACCTCGTTGTTTGAGCATGCCAATTGTCTACCACTTGTACCAATTGGCACATGTCAATCTCTGAGTGGTGCCACATTTCACCTATTTTCAATGAGAGTTTAGGGTTTCTCTAACATAGCTTCAGAAATCTGATTCAGTGCCTGCTTGAATATTGTCACATAATACTCATGGTTTGGATTGATGAGCATGTTCTGAATGGTTGGTTGATTCATAAGAACCACCCATATAGTTATCTTGAGATATTTCAGAAGTTTTCTCGGGTTTCCTTTTTCACCGTTTCTAGTGGGTGGGATGGTGTGGGGTGATCCATCAATACTGGTGCTCTTGTAGTAGGGAACTTGTTTTTGGGGATATAAAGGAGCATTTGATGTAGATATCCCATTGGATGCATTCATAGATGGGCACGAGAGGTCAAGAATTTAAATTAAAAATATGCAACCTCTAGCATGGCAATCTGAAGGCCGCTAGAGACACCGGTTAAAGATTGTTTTGTGCTGGCCTTAATATAGTCGTGATTTCTTTCTATTATCTTAATGCAAATATATAGTCCGGTCTCATTAAAATGAGGATTGTGGTTGTATTTCTCTTTGGCTGTTTCTCTCTTAATGCTCCAGAAGTTGCCAAAAGTTGCGATAGTTGTTTAGTTTGCCTGTTACAACTTAAAAGTGGTTTTTAGCAATGGGAGTCATGTTTTTTAAGGTTCATACTAATATGAAGATCTTGTAATTCTATATTCAAGATAAGAGAAGATGGCCTCTACTTTGGGCAGTATGACAACAATTGCCACATCTACCTCATTGGGTAACAATGGAAAGGGGAAGAAGTTGGGTGCAATGTTTGATAATTATGGCAGACAATTGTCTTCTCTTTCAGTTTTTTCACCCATTTCCTTTAATCGCTCAAGCAGAAGAGGGACTCTGAGATTACACGACAGAGAGAAGGTATTTAATACAAGAGCTATGGAAAAGGAGTTGTACTTCAACAAGGATGGCTCAGTGACAAAAAAATTGCAGGTCAGAGAAAAAATTAGGTTTAAAGGAAGGTCACCTGCACGTGAAACTTCACTGCGGTGGATCTTTCCTTGTCCACTTATATTCGATTTTAATGTGTTATTTTAATTTTTCATGGAGGGTTGTTTTGGCATATGGTCTCGCATTCAATTGCACACTTACTGAAAGCATTGTCAATTTGTCTTGCAGGCGGTGTGAACAAACTTGCTGATCTTGTTGGAGTCACCCTTGGGGCGAAGGGCAAAATTTTGTCTTGGAGAGCAAGCATGGTTCTCCGAAAATAGTTAATGATGGTGTGACAGTAGCTAAGGAGGTAATTTGTAGATGTGTGCTCTGGTTTTCTTTTTAACGTTGAATTAGTTCCCCCTCTTAAATGTCTTAGATTTGGTAGGCATAATTTGAAAACTCAAAGGTGAAAGGAAACATATTTGTTACCCAGTGGTCTACTTGGCCTATGGACTAGTCACATTAGAGTAATGCATAAAGCTTTTCACAACAATAAAAGGAATGGGTTATGGCTGAGTCAAATTTTATTGTTATTGACAGTGTAATGAAATGTATCTCAATGCTATGGTTTTGGCCTTTTTATTGGTTGAATTAGAGGACCCAGTTGAAAATATTGGGGCTAAGTTGGTAAGGCAAGCTGAGGCAAAGACGAATGATTTAGCTGGGGATGGAACCACAACATCTGTTGTTCTTGCACATGTTGGAATATTGAAAAATTCCAGAACAATGAATGGAGAATAAATCTCCCTTCCTCTAACACAGAGAAAATAAAATTTTCTTTGACAGGAGACAGAGTTTCAATACTTTGAAAACAAACCTCTATTCCCTTCAATAACTCAAAAAAAAACTATTACACTACTTCCTCACTGAGAGGGATTACAAAATTATGACTGCTACAAAACGCAGTGCATAAAACCAACTCACTGTCTGCTCAAAACAAACATACTCTGTCTCTAAGACACTCTGCTGTGTTTTTCCCTTTCGCACTGCTGTGCATACACACTTAAAAAGTTACACTCAATTTTTCACTTTTTACACACTGCTATGTAATAAAAAATTTACGTACCGTCTATAAAAAAAACTACCAAGCTTTTTCGACCTTTTTATTTTTATATGCCGGAACATATAAAACATATTATAATAAACCCTCTTTTAAAAAAAATAAAATTAAAACTAAATTCTATGGCCCACCTTTCATTTCGCATGTGATATATATATAACATATGTATATATTAAACTATCAAAACATTAAAGAACCCTTTCCGTCGGACTTCAAAAGTCTAAATAGATTGAATTTCAAACCAAATTCGCGTTCCAAAATGGGATGCTGATGTCTGCCTAATTTTAACTCGAATTCTCAATCCAATGTGTCCTATAAAAAATTCGGGTCCGGTTTTCAGGTTTTCAGATTCCCTTCAATTTCATGCGATCCAATATTAATGCTCCACGTGTCCTCCTTTTGAATTTACAAAACCGTCGGGTAAATTTCTGTTTGTTTAATTTCTGGTTGGTGAATTGCGTTAATGCTGGCTGTTGTGTTTAAATACAATCCTGTACAGAAATATGGCTGTGGCCGTCTACAAAAAAAATTTGCAGGAATTTTAAATGCTGAATTAAATTTCTGGATGGTATGCAAGCAACCTCCAAAAAAAAATGTTGCTGCTGCATCCGTCCTTCTGCTGCAGCAGTTGAAGTTAAAATTCAACAGCACAGGGTTTAATAAGTGAGGGTGTAAAGGTAACTTTTTGTCGATAGTACTGGATTAAGATCATTTATTCATTTTTGTAGGGTCTTATGGTGTTTGGTTTTTTAGTTTTGGGTTGGGCTTATTGAGTCTAAGATAGTTTTTGAGTGAAAAAATTGCTATCAGGTATTAAAAAATTTTGTTTCTTTTGTCAAAATTTATGAGCTTGTTAGGAAATACAAAACTGACAATGGTTGTATCTTAAATTTGTGGAAAATAATTTGAAATGAAACCTTTTTGTTTAGGTTATTGCAGCAGGTGCAAACCCCATTCAAATTACTAGGGGCATTGACAAGACAATAAAGGCCCTTGTTTCGGAACTCAAAATTTTGTCAAAGGAGGTAAACGCTTGCCTTTTGAGTAGGCTGGTTTTCCTTTTTGCTGATGGTTTGGTGTATCTAATTGAAATAGTTGCCTAAGGTATTTTTGGTTGCAAACTCCTTTTCATTTTTCATACAGTATTGGCCTTGTGGAATACATTTGATTGTGTGGTCTTGTTAGATCTACAACATTTGTAGTTGTTTAGTCTTATGGACGAGGTGCACTTTTATTATGGAAATAGTTGATGCAATATTGTCATTTAATCCTTACTGCAGGGTAGCATGTTGAGAAGTTTCTTGTGAAACATTTGGTATTAAAAATGACACTTGATCCTATATAGCATCATGCGCTTGACTTCAAAATTCATATTCAAAGTGTGCCAGACAATTCTTGCAAAATTTCAAATATTTATGTTGTTTTAAACCATTATCTTTTTCATGTATTGGATGCTGAAAATGTGAAAAATACTTTCGTATGAAACCAACTGGTGAATAATTTCTAGCACAACAACCACTTCCAAGACATGATTTAGAAGTAGAAAAAATGTGCTTATGAAGCATAGAAAGATATCCTTGATGCATTGTCAATGTTTGGCTAGGGTTATTTTTGGAGAAAATAACTCCTTATTCCTAGAATAGTGATCTTCAATACAAGAAAATGCCAGAGAAGAGAGATCATCGTGTGACGCAACAAAACTGAAATTGGACCCCCAAGGAGAGCTGGTGTGTCTACAATCGCTGTGTCAGCATTTTCCCTTGGTGTACCTCGTTCTTTTCCTCCAGCCTGAGTCTTAATTGACTTCTTCTTTCTTCGGGTTTATTTATCAAATTCGTAGAATTTGATAAATAAATACTATCCACAATGGTTGGAATTTAATTTATATTCCCGACTTTATATTATCTCCAATCCTTATAACCAATTTTTAACTTTCAACACTTTGTATTTATACTCCATGTTTCTTTTTAAATAAATAACTTGTAATGAACTTTCGGCTCTATATTTTACCACCCAGCCTTACAACAATCACGCTCCAGACTTATGCTAATTATCCGCCAATCGTTTAATTAAACAATTTCATTATACTTCGGCCCCACCTATATATATCAATAACCAATCAAACACTCGTATCGTACCTGGCTATCCTCCGCACACCTTAGTTAACCTCTGGGCAAGTTCAACGTGCGACCACCGTCCGATGGCCCTTCTCCAAATCAACGACTCTTGGCAATTTCGCTCGGCTTCCAACGTCGGGCTTTAACGTGCGATGGTGCGGGTTAAACGGTGGTTTTCCGGGGGTCACTTCGCCACGTGTCGCATTTCCTATGGAATCGCTCGCGAATAGGAAATACCGCCTACTCCACAAAAGTGGTGCGATATGGGCAACCCGCTTTTGTGATTCCGCTTGTGGTTTTGGTAGAGGGCTTGACTACGGGTGCAAGTCTGGTTCCGCTATCCTTTTGTTTGTTAACTCATGTCCAATCCTCGGGTCAGGTTCCGAAAGCACAACAATTTTGTCTCTTTATTAAGCGGGATTTTTATATTTGAACAATTTTCATGACCATGGTTCTCTACACAGACCTCGCCTTGGATATTTTTACATAAAAATGATTGTTCTCAATAATTATTTATATAAATTTTCCACATGTTTAGTGTGGTATTCCCATGATTTATTATAAATATGTGTATTATCAAAGAAAACCAACACAAATTTTATAATATGGGATCAAACAAAATTGTTCTTAAGTCGAGCCCGCCGGACTTCAAACAGCGATAAACCATAATTCAAACCAAATTCGCGTTCCAAAATAGCCTGCTGACGTCGGCCAATTTTGTGACGCGAATTTCTTATCAAATTCGCCCTAATATTTTACGGGTCCGGATTTCCACTGCGTGAGCGGCCCAAACAAAGATCCGCTCCAATCAATTTTTGCCACGTGTCCTCAATAAAAACTTGCCCTGCTCCCGGCTGCGGGTGCATTCGATGGCGTTTAAGGTGATGGGACATGGATATGGCGATTTCATATCATTCGCATTAACATTTAACGCTGTTCAATTAAGTTTTCACATAAAATCTACATTAATTAATTTTTAACACTGTTCAAGATCGGACCTCCACTCCTCTTAGCGATTCCGCACGCTCCAATTTGATCCGGCCTTCGGCTCTCATTATTAATGATCAGAGATTAATTATGACGGGCGTCCTTTGATTGCATTGCAGACGGGTCAACAAAATGGCGTTTAGCCATGGTTTTTCGGGCGTTCTGCTGTCGATTAAGAATCGGCTCGCCAATCGGTGGACGTATATGAGAAGTGGCCAGTTTAATCGTTGCCCAGACCTTGCCTCATATTTACTCTCTCTGCCTCCGTCTCCCCGTCCGTCTGCTCTCTCCCGTCCGTCTCTCCCCTCTCGTTCACGGGCCCCGTTTCTTCGTCTCTTGTGCCCACTGCACCTGAGATTGCACCCATGCCTCGCGTGCGTCATAGGATGCGTTGCCACAGGGGGAGCACTAGAGGTCAATCCCGGCGCGCTCCCTCCAGCACCTCAACAGAGATGACTTCCGGCCAGTCCAGTGATTATTACTTAGGTCAATATCCAAATACTAGGAGTGGGCGGGGTCGGCTTGTAGCATCTGGCCACCGTATGGATTCCCCTGCTCCTGGCTTCCCCACCGCTAGTTCACCTTCTCCCACGACGCGCACTGCGCAATTTTCCTTTAATTGCTCTCTCAACCGCCCAAGAATCACGGCTTTAGTCACTGTGGTATTCCGCGAGGAGGCCCAAATGGAGGAAGAATGCACCCGTCCGGCGGGTCTAAGCTCGGAAAAAGCCGGCCAGCATTCGGGCCTTCAGGAGGGGAGCCGTGGCATGCATGTGGAGGTAGCACCTAGCGATCCTGGACCTTCCGAAGGATGGTGCCGAATCGTGGAGGAACCACCGGAGGAGTAGTTTGGTTAATTTGTTTTTCTTGCTTAGCGGGCCCACTTAATTGGGCTTCTTTTACTTTATTTTACTGTGCTGGACCTTTGTAATATTTTTGAATTCTGTAAATTAAACGTTCAAGACTGGTTTCCCCGTATGAGGGCAGTCTTCTTAATTTTTTGATTTTTTGATGACAAATTTTCCATGAGTATGGCCAGGCAATGTTTTTGACTTCGGTGTAATTTTATTCGCAATGTTAATAGATTAAATTTACTTAGAATTCTCACATGATTAGCGTTTTTCTTGATCCGTTCAAGGATTTTGGGTACTTTAATTTGTATTTGGAACAATGGACGTCGGTACTCTATCTGTTTCTTTACTATTCTACATACTACTATTTCACTTTCTTATAGATGCCTCGGGCATATTTGAATGCTTTCTCAGATTGTCGATAATCTCCATGTGGACCGTTACTGGATTTTATATCATTTCCCTGTATGTGACATGGGGTATTTTTCTATCATTGTCTGGGGTGGGACTTCCACTTTTCTGGATGGATATTTGGGTTCCAATCTTCAGATGTGAAAATGTAATGACTTCATGGACTGTTTTACTTCATATAATATATTCAAAATAGCATTTTTTCTCTTCCGAAAAAAAAATGATTAATGTTTATCATTCTGCCTTCAAAACTAGCGATGCTGGTCTATGTTGCTGGTTTATTGATATGGTCTGATGGTCTTTTTATATTTTGGACATATCACACTCCTCACATGATTAGCGTTTTTCTCTGTTGCAGGGTTTTGGGTACTTTAATTTGTATTTGGAACAATGACGTCGATACTCTATCTGTTGCTTTACTATTCTACATACCGCTATTTCACTTTCTTATAGATGCCTCGGGCATATTTGGATGCTTTCTCAGATTTGTAGATAATCTCCATGTGGACCGTTACTGGGTTTTATATCATGTCCCTGTATGTGACATGGGGTATTTTTTTATCATTGTCTGGGGTGGGACTTCCACTTTTCTGGATGGATATTTGGGTTCCAATCTTCAAATGTGAAAATGTAATGACTTCATGGACTGTTTTACTTCATATAATATATTCAAAACAACGTTTTTTCTCTTGTGAAAAAAAAATGATTAATGTTTATCACTCCGCCTTCAAAACTAGCGATGCTGGTCTATGTTGCTGGTTTATTGATATGGTCTGATGGTCTTTTTATATTTTGGACATATCACACTCCTCACATGATTAGCGTTTTTCTCTGTTCAAGGATTTTGGGTACTTTAATTTGTATTTGGAACAATGGACGTCGATACTCTATCTGTTGCTTTACTATTCTACATACCGCTATTTCACTTTCTTATAGATGCCTCGGGCATATTTGGATGCTTTCTCAGATTGTCGATAATCTCCATGTGGACCGTTACTGGGTTTTATATCAAGTCCCTGTATGTGACATGGGGTATTTTTCTATCACTGTCCGGGGTGGGACTTCCACTTTTCTGGATGGATATTTGGGT
Organism: Pinus albicaulis; assembly: GCA_034641835.2. Taxonomy (NCBI): domain Eukaryota; kingdom Viridiplantae; phylum Streptophyta; class Pinopsida; order Pinales; family Pinaceae; genus Pinus; species Pinus albicaulis. Next base: position 44,528 of record JAXQQM020082837.1, read on the forward strand.
TCCAATCTTCAGATGTGAAAATGTAATAACTTCATGGACTGTTTTACTTCATATAATATATTAAAAACAACGTTTTTTCTCTTGTGAAAAAAAAATGATTAATGTTTATCACTCTGCCTTCAAAACTAGCGATGTTGGTCTATGTTGCTGGTTTATTGATATGGTCTGATGGTCTTTTTATATTTTGGACATATCACACTCCTCACATGATTAGCGTTTTTCTCTGTTCAAGGATTTTTGGTACTTTAATTTGTATTTGGAACAATGGACGTCGGTACTCTATCTGTTGCTTTACTATTCTACATACTGCTATTTCACTTTCTTATAGATGCCTCGTGCATATTTGGATGCTTTCTCAGATTGTCGATAATCTCCATGTGGACCGTTACTGGGTTTTATATCAAGTCCCCGTATGTGACATGGGGTATTTTTCTATCACTGTCTGGGGTGGGACTTCCACTTTTCTGGATGGATATTTGGGTTCCAATCTTCAGATGTGAAAATGTAATGACTTCATGGACTGTTTTACTTCATATAATATATTCAAAACAACGTTTTTTCTCTTGTGAAAAAAAAATGATTAATGTTTATCACTCTGCCTTCAAAACTAGCGATGTCGGTCTATGTTGCTGGTTTATTGATATGGTCTGATGGTCTTTTTATATTTTGGACATATCACACTCCTCACATGATTAGCGTTTTTCTCTGTTGCAGGATTTTGGGTACTTTAATTTGTATTTGAAACAATGGACGTCGGTACTCTATCTGTTGCTTTACTATTCTACATACTGCTATTTCACTTTCTTATAGATGCCTCGGGCATATTTGGATGCTTTCTCAGATTGTCGATAAACTCCATGTGGACCGTTACTGGGTTTTATATCAAGTCCCTGTATGTGACATGGGGTATTTTTCTATCACTGTCTGGGGTGGGACTTCCACTTTTCTGGATGGATATTTGGGTTCCAATCTTCAGATGTGAAAATCTGATGACTTCATGGACTGTTTTACTTCATATAATATATTCAAAACAATGTTTCTCGTCTTTTAAAGTTTCATTTTTTTTTTTTTAAATTGAACCCTCCGTCGGTCTACCGACGGCCAGGATGCCTGAATCGCGACAACCTAGAAACGTCGAAAGAGAGACAGATAAAACGTCGGACCACATTTCGCTTCAATTGCTAGTTGCATTACAAACATCGGAAGAGCGACGTTCCAAACGTTGGACCACATATCGTCGGCATTGCAACATCTTACAGACGTCGGAAGAGCGACGTCCAAAACGTTGGACCACGTTGAGTCGGAATTGCGACGGTTTACAAGCATCGGAAGAGAGACGTTCCAAACGTCGAACCACATTTCATCGGAAGTGCAACAGTTTACAAACGTCGGAGGCGCGATGGTTTGTGAGACGTCGGAAGAGTGACGCTTGTTCGGAAGCGACGGAAGAAGTGTCGATAGTGCGACACTTTTTACGTGCGTCGGAACTGCGACGGCATGACAAACCACGGTTTGTCTGCCCTCGAACTGTCGCTCTTGCGACGACTATGTGTCAGAATAGCGACGAATTGGCCGTCGGAATTTCCGCCAAATTTTCTAGTGAGAGGAAGAAGATGATATTGACCTAGAAGAAGATGATGTTGGGTGATGACAGGAAGATGCATCGACAAACGAAGGAAGATATCTTAGAAGATGAAACTGTGAATAGGAGATGAGTGTAACAATTATTGATGATGATGTCGATGAGGATATTATTGAAAATGATATAATTGATGATGATGATGACATGGTCGACTACTTCAACACCGTTTCCGAATCAGATGTTTATATAGATGTCGATAAGTTGATGAAGATCAAGAAGATACAGAAGAAGAATATTAATATGGTATCTACTGCCAATGCCCAAAATTGGTGGTACAGGCCATGTGGGCCTCTTATGGTATCTACTGCCAGTGCCCAAAAGACAGTTAATATTTATGATATTCGTGATGGAGATCCTATGATTTCAATGTGTTTGTTTTGAAAGTTTAGGTTTCATAGTAAATCATCAATGGGCTCTGAAATAAGGCACATTGAAATCTTGGATACATGTTTCATGCCAAAAACAGTTGTATCTTCCATAAATACACAATCCTGGACTACTCTGTATAAATCTGCTTCTTAGACAATATTACATCTCCCTCATTATACAGGTGGTTTTCTTACATGCATATCAAAGGCATTGTTTTGGCAATCATTTTATAAGTCACTAGATATTGTGGGTACAAGGATCTAGGGTCTCCACATGAAACTGTGTTGCCCGGAGACTCACTCTGCCTGTCCTTAAATTTGTAAACATAGTAGTATGCCAATGCTTCTTTCATTTTGTATGCATAAGACGATTTTTTGTCAAAGTCCATAATTTTTTTAAAGTTTTATCCATCCCAGTTTTGTTGTGAATGCACAGGTTTTTGGCTCAACACAGATCTGTTATATCTTTGTACTTTTCCTTTACTAACTATTTGAAATTTCTAGTTATATTTAGAGGTGTCTTTTAAGGGATGAGGGGAATTACTTGGATTTAGTGCTGCCCACTCTTAATAGAGGCTTATAGTAAACTATGACACATTGTGATGTATATCAGTGGTAGTTGGGGCAGCAACAAAATCAGTTTCATGCTTAAGTCGATTTATTCTTCTTGGAAAGCTTTCAGCTGACAAAAAAAAGGGAATGAAACACGCAACCAGTCCCCTTCCTTTTATTGGACCACCTACTTTCTTTTTATGAGAGCATGATGACAGGTAAAACCCACAATCCCGTTTTTCTCCGAATTTTCAATCTCCAGTTGTGCAGAATGCCTTCACATTTCATGGCTCAAACATTTCCCCAATCTGGGAAATCTCAACATGTCCTATTTCTGGGACTGGCCAATTAAATAAATCTCCAATCCAAGGTCTAACAATCTCACTACTTAATTTCTTCTTTCTTATTTACTTATCAATTTCATAGAAATTGATAAGTGAATACTTTAGTCCAACCTTTTATTAAACCTAAATGATAAGGCTCCCATGCTATACATATTCCATTTTGTAAAACACTTCAACCATGACACGGCTCTTGCATCAACATTACAAGGCCTTCCAATTGATTTATTAAAACCCCGCTCAGACCTTCGGAACTAATTTATCTTGGTTTATAACTGGAAACACGACTGTCGGACCCAAGTTTGTGATACTATAACAATGTCCAAGACCTTTAACAACCACCAACACTCGGGCTTATAGAAGGGACTTTGATACAACGTGCAACCCTAGTTTAAACAGTCCCTATCAATATAATTTAGAACTGGGGCCCAGCGGCTATGACCCTTTCACATCCAACGGCAGATAATACGTTGCACTGGCCTTGACGATCCAACGATCCAACTGGATATCGCGCGAGTTACTTGCACGATTTTTAACTCGCAATGAGGGTGGTTTTTCAAACTTGCTCAGGGACACGCGACACCCGGTCTATGGGATCGTGCTAAATTCTTAAATATTGCTTACCACCTTTGTAATTCACGATATACTGTTGGTTCAGCTCTAAACCACGTTCAATTTTCACTTCTTCGTGGTTCTGCTCCCCTTACTCCAGGTTCCGTCTTAAGGTTCCAACGCCAAATACTCCGCTTTCGCTCTTGCTTCGGTAAATGCATAGCTTCGTTCCTCTGCCTACTCATGTCATTTCGCCTTCACCTTTTAACCATGATTCATTCTACTCCAGACTTACAAGCTGAACACCCCTTTACAAGGTTCGACCAAATCCACAACTGAATCTTACACGCAGAACTCCGATCAATCTTCGCCTTAATTGCATAGAATACCATACACATTCGACCACCACGTTATCGTGGATATCGAATTCTCTAAGGATGCACGGAGCGCACTCAAACTCTAACTCACAGAATTCAACGCCCACCGTTCCATCACACGGGTTATACAACTACTTCTTGGGATGAATCCACACATTTCCAGTGGGTCTTAACACAGGGATTTATCACACATTCTCATCACTGAACGCACAAACAGACTTTTAAACAAATCACAGAGTCTTAATTACATCCATCTCATGGAGATACAGGCATTCTTCACACAGAATTAAACCAAAAATTGCACATAAATACTGAAACAAATATTCATTACACAGTGAATTAACTTACAAGCCTTTTAGCTGGCCAGATATTCAATGAATTGGCCCTTCTCCTCTACTCTGTCTCCACTACAGTCCTATGCAGCCTATGTAGTTCTCTATGCAGGCATATCTTATTATGCCTATAAGGCTTATTTTTATACAAACCCTGAATCGACTCAACTCCTCTAATGCTCAAAACTCTTCATATCTCTAACTCTGAGACTAATGCTCTGACAGATAGAGACTGACTCCTAAAATTAGCTTAACTTCTAAAATTGACTATCTCTTCAGGTGTCCATTAATCCTTCAGACAGTTACAATATTTTATACATTAAACTAAAATCACTCGATTTATTTAGTAATTACATGACCAAGAAAATATAAGACCCCCCCTAAGTCTACCTATATAAAAAATATTGGTTTGAGCCTAATTCTCCTGCATCAGAGCATCTACAAGCTAAAGTTACTAGAAGTGGTCAAAAGTGAGTTTGGTTAGTTGGCAAAGTCCAACTATTCTTAGCCCTCAACAATGTTTAAATAATTCATAGGCATGTTAGCCCCTCCTAGACTGTGTTGCGTAAGTGGGTTTTGCAGGTTTTTATGCACTTAGGGTTAGACTCAAATTTTGAAATTTGATGTAATTAGGATTATATTCAAGTGCTGGACAAATTGGTAAAATTGATACTCAACCATAGCTGAAAGGAAGTAATATGCAGTGGAGTCATTCTATGAAATGATTCAATTTGGCATGTGAATCTCACATCTAAGGGCCATTAAAATCCCATGGATGGAGACTAATCAGGATTCAACATTGTTGTTACTATTAGTGGAGTTGGGTATGGCACAAGTACAATAAAAATACTGGCAACAATAGTAACATCATAGATTCAAAATCTTAATCTCTATATTAAATGAGCATTAGAATGTAACTTGATTTCAGTAAAATCTCTAACAGGTTTGTTCTAAATCGGACCTAAAATGCTCACTTGTAAAGATGTTTGAGGCTTGAGGTTGTATGACACTGCAACAATTGACTTGTTGAGTACATGATGACATTAGGTCATTGTGAAACTGAATATATGCTACTTCGGTATGAAGATTGATTGCTTTTAGGTAGGCTTTCAGTTGTGTAGAGTGTCTTGATTTTTATCTGGTCATGCATGTATGCTTGTCCTTTAGAGTGTTTTTTCTTAACCTGACAACAGAAATTTTCCGTCCATTCATTGGTTTCAAAGAAGTTTGACTGGTACAAAAGGAGCCTAGATGTGTAAGCACAGTCTAAATTTTGAGTATTCATTAATAAATTAAGCTTAAAATGATAGCTTGGATCTTAATTTATGTGTCAAGTTTTTATAAATGCTTGTTTTCTATTGAAGCAGAGTATATTTTGTTTATTTATTGATAGATAGAAACTCAAATTATTTTAACGAGGTCTAATGAAATGTTGGCGATCTTGTGAGCTTTGCAGCCTGGTGGAGAACCTCTAGTGTTATGTTTTGTTGATTTTTCTGATGCAAGATGTGCCGCAACTGCCTTAAAATTGATGTTGGTTGCACAAGGATTCGTTCCTGTTTTACTGTCAAATTTGCTCTTTATGGTAGCCTTCTCTTACTACCATTACCTAAACTTTCTAGGCTATGATGGTAAGTTTCTTTTGATAAAAGTTATTAGATCTGAACTGAATTAAGGTTCCATTTTTTAAGTTGTTTCTATACGTTTATCTTTAATACTTCAGATATTTCTGTGCATTTGCTATAGTGTTACCCTTCTTGGATAAGACAAAATTTTTCCTCTACCCTATTGGCTTTATTATTATTCTCTTTCCATTCTGTAAGTGATTCAGAGAGCCTGCAAATGTATATTTCTTTCAGTCTTTTCAAATTTGGTTTTGAACTTTCAAGTTTTATGTTATGCTAACAATACAATGTTTGTTATGTGTTATTTTTTCGATCTAACATGAACAGTATATGTTTGTGCATTGTATGTTTAGTGGTACTTACTAGCTTCAATCCTACACAATATGTTTTGAGTTTCTACTATGGCTAGAAGCGTTCAAAGGGAACCATTTTTATAAATCACCACTACCAGGGCTAGAATTGTAGCTGATATGGGAACGACCAATGGGTGGTATGAAAATTTAGCCACGTGTAGCTCTTTGTAAAGGTGCTAATTTGCATCTCAATCACTTGCATTAGTTGGCATAATTGTGTATAAACCGAATGGATAATTGGTAGTTTTCTGAGTTTGGTTTTTCATTTTTCTCGAGTCCATTCTTGTAAATTAATAGATTATTTTTTCCATCTTCTGTGGCAAACTCTCTCTTTCTCTGACCTACCATTTTCTGCCTTTTTCATTACTGAATTTCATGTGCAAATTCTCAAGTTGATTGAACAGAAATGGATGTGGATTTTCTAGTGAAATCAACAATTGGAAGACTTTAACTTTCTATCGAGATCCATTTTAAACACTAACGAAATGTGATATACAGATGATACCTCGTGTTTAATTTTTTTTTTAAATTTTTTGGTAGCCATTCCAGTCCAAAAACACTGTGGACATGATCCAGAAGCTTAAGAATGAAATTTGTTGAATCCACATACATCATCCATTTAGTTTTTGCAGATTGCGACAAAGAAATATAGTGTAGCTGATGTTGGACAGTTAGGGCTCAACAAAGAGTGAATATGGAGTCTGAAATAGCATATGAGGATATCCAAAACTATGACAGTAGAGTATTTATAAACCTTTTCATCAGCTAGTGCATTAAAGAGTCCAGCTAACATAACCATTATTAAACAAATTACAAAGCACTCTTCCAACTAGCCAGTGAATATGACCTAGGGAATCTTAGAAAAGAAGTCATCAAGTTTACAGCTGATCAAAAATACCACCATGGTTGTGCATTGCATGGTTGATATGTTGTACATGTGGTTTGCATCCAGTTTCTTGCTTCAGGAGATTATAAAGTATGAAATTTAAACAATAGGGATGACAATGTTATATTCTATATTTCCATTTTAAACACTAACGAAATGTGATATACAGATGATACTGATTGCAGATAGTGTTTCATTGTACTCAAAGGGCCTCTAACAGTCGTCAACCTTAGTAACAGTATTCTTCATTAGAAATTTCAGTATGAAACCGCCTAAATTTATGACATCACAACTATCAAGTCAATTTTTTATGACTTTAGCTTCATTTCTTGCAAATACTAGAGAATTAAAAATTAAAAAAAACGTTACTCATATTTAACTGTCTCCAAGTAATCGACCGTGAAATTTATGTTAAAGCAACTTAGCACAGAATGCAATTTCAGTATACAAATCTCAAAATTGGAAGATTGCATTACCTACAATGATGCAAAAAGGGACACTAGCCAAGAATGTAGGAGTTTGTCCACATGTTGTGGCTAGGAGGGATCAAAATCATTCAAATTTGGTGGCAACAAGGTGTCAATACCTTAGCCGTCCGTTGCATTTAGACTGCTTAGAGTTTTCCAAGAGAGTTTTCCATTAGTTTTAGGTCTCGGTGCTCCATCCGTCCCGTTCCCGCTATTCGAATAATGTAATTAGGTTTTGTTAGAATAGAAACGGTCCTTAGAGAGGAACCAAAGAGACACATAATAATACATATAAATTGTATCCCCCAGATGTATTGGGGGGAGGAGATTTCTGCAGTAAAATCTGAGTGTTAAGCAACTGCTTCATGTTGAATAAATTTCAGTGCTTGTTGATTATCAATTTGTCTTTGAATTGATTTTTGTGAGGGAATTTGTTTAATTACGAGGTGGTTGAAACACCATTCTGTGTATAACTGTTGAATAGAATTGCTGTGTAATCTCTGCATGTCTCTCTGTCCATTGTGGATCGTAGATTTCTCCTTAATTGTTGGAATAAGCTCTATTGAGTTAAATCCCTGGAAGAAGCCGTAGTCGAATGTATTCAGTCCTTGTAGTCGACTTACATTGTGTCCAAACCACCTCTGAGAATGAATTCATAAGGATGTTTGCCCGTAAGCTTTGGTTGTAAAGCCCCGCTTATAGAGAAAAAAGTTTGTTTTATTGTGAACCGAGAGTGTGGACCAAGATTTGACCTGAGTTAGTGAACTGGAGCGATTAGAAAGGAAGGCGTTAACCCTGGTTCAACCTACAGTCAATCACTGTTCAAAAACCGAAGCAGTTTTGATCACACCGCCTTTGTGGGGTAAGAGGTATTTCCAATTCGAGAGCAACACATGCTAGGAGCTGACACGTGGCCTTAAGCGGTTTGGAGATACTGCCCTCATCGCGCGTTAACTGTTGATTGTGGACTCAGCACAATATTGACGTATGTCGTCTGATCTGGAGGCTGGCCATCGAATGGTGATCGCTCTCAAAAGAGCTCAGAGGATAAGCCAAGGTATGGATGTTGAATTACATTGAATTCCATCGACTGCATAGGTGGGCCTGAGGCCTAAGTTGTTATAAATGTTTATTTATAATGCACCGGGTTATTAAAATAAGATTCTGAAGGGTGATAACCTTAGTTCTAAGGTTCGGCGATAGAATTAAAGTTCGGGGATACATTTAAATTTTCCCAAGTTTGCTTAATGTATTTATTTGTCAATTTCTCCGAAATTGATAAATAAAATTATAGAGGAGTTGAGGAAGACTACGTGGAATGAACTGAGTTAATTCGAGGGAAAATGCTAACAGAGCTACAATAGAGACCAGCTCTCCTTGGGGGGGGGCCCGAATTCAATTTTGTTGTCATACAAGGACTGAATCAGCTTGGCACATTGTAAAACAAAAAGTAGGAAATAAATCAGCTACTGCTTAATTTTTTTAATTTTTATCAAAGCATTGGAAGAGCGACACATTCAATCCGTCAGTAGAGCGACACCTACAAAGCGTTGGTAGAGAGACACCTTCAAAGCGTCGGTTTTGTGATGCTTTAAAAGCGTGGTTAGACGTCAGAAGAGTGACAGTTTAGAAACGTCGGAAGAGAGACAGTTTAGAAACGTCAGAAGAGCGACGTTCAAAACATCGGAACACACGTCGTTGGAATTGCGACAGTTATAAACTTCGGACGAGCGATGGTTTTGAAAATGTCAAAAGAGCAACGATTGTTTGGAAACCTCGGAAAAAGTGTTGGTATTGCAACACTTTGGAAAAGCGTCGGTTCTGCTGACGTATTATTCTTCCGTTTTGTCACTTCTCATTGTCGCTCTTGCAATGGTTGTGTGTCGGAATAACGACGAAATGGCCGTCAGACGAAATGGCCGTTGGAAATTTTCTAGTTAATCCCTTGTCTAACTAATTTTATACTTCCTGCATGACCACCTTATTGGTCACACATTGTGGCATGAGGTGAGGGCATATACGACAACCAAAACATATGATTTATGTACCCTCATGAGCTATAAACTAATATACGATATCTCAGAGTGAATCCTTCACCTGATCAGTCATGAAAAGAGGATAGATCTTGAACATCATGTGAAAAATAACTACAAATAAGTGTTATTCCAATTTTTCATATGTGTCTCTGAAGTTTGATTCTGATAACACTCTATTGTGAAAGTAAACTGGAAACTTTTGCTCGAGAGTCCAGTTCTAGTACAATGCTAGGAAAGCATATTGTGTGCAGATTCCATCTAACATGATTGCATACATATAGAATTTTGGGGCCTGGTTCACCCTCAAAAATGATTTTTCCTGCTCCGCATGACACTGCAACTCAAATGATAATATATCTGCCCAATTGAAAACTTTACCACAGGATACCACTATATTGAGTATATATATCCAATTTTCCTCAAACACCTCATTATTCTTACGCCCATGCAACTGAAAACACATGGCTATCAGATACTGATATACATCTATGAGAATCTTAGTCTGATTAACTGCGAAGGGGCAGTGGAAAAACTTAGTAGGCTCTCGACACCATGATCTTATGATGTCACTTGTGTCGAGGTCAGCCCATCTACTGTAAAAGGCAGTGTTTGTGTATTCTGGAGGCATGAGCATCTTGTAACATGTCTTCATATCTTCTCCATAATAGGTGGCAATCTAACCGCCACTTTCAAAACATAGCACCAAACAATAGTCATCCATGTGTCAGATAATCCACTCAATCACCTCTGCACATGGGATGATTAGAAATATTCATGTGAGCCTATGTATCTTGGACTTCTTAATATTGATGTATGCTTGCACATCTTCCAAGTTCACAAAAAACCTCTTCTTCATGAATGTGTCTTTTATAATGCCCCATGTGACCTCAATGAACTTATCAATGAAGCATTATATGTCCACATAAATTGGAATGGTTGGATTTGTTACTTTGGCTGATTTGTCAGTGATTTCCTATAATGTTTCTTTGGAGGCCACTTGTGTGTAGACGGAGGCATGGCTCCAACAGATGGTAAAAGGGTGACAATGCTTTTAGCACGAACACCTGTTAGTGGCAGCACACTCATAATGACAAGATTAGCTTAATGAAATCTAACTATGCAACAACATCTGAGTAAATCATGTACAAATAGCCGTGAAATGTAACTGAACATGAAAATATATTAATAGCGGTACAAAATCACTTGCATGTATGAGAAAATAGGCATGAAAACTAGGAGGGCACACTTTCAAAGCATGAAGGTTAGTCAAGGGTCATTATAGGCTTTGCAATGTGCTCGTGCACTCAAGTAAGAGAAGAAAACAATCAATGGTGCACTAGCACACTCTGAAGGGATGAAGGAGTGTATTTTCGAGCTTTCGGGCCTTCACAGTTCGCTTATGCGCTCAAGGAGATAGGGAGTGTGCATCGGCGCACTCTAAAGGGATGAAGTAAAATCATTTGAGTCTTTGTGGTGCACTCATGCGCTCAAGGGAGGGAGCAGTTCGTCATGACTGTTACACAGTAACTTTTCACCATGCTCATTTTCTCGTCCCTGATCCTGAAATTCCCCATGACGAATCCTGTGCATTGTTTCCATCATCAAGAAATATACTAACATATCCCCTTGAAGATCCAAAGAAGAATTCCTTGAAATATTACCCAAGAAACTTGGTCAAATTCCTAGTTTCTTGGGTCAATGCCCTTCTTGGTGCCATGACTGCGCTGATGTCCTTATCCTAGTTCTGGCCCAGCACTGTCAATGCCCTAATTTCTTGGAAAACTCCGCTAATCCCCTTTCTGGCAGTGCTTCCTCAAATGGAGGAGAAGGTTCGACCTCTAGAATATCAAGGGTGGCGAGTTGATTGTTGAACAGGGATGATAAGGTTGAGCTCTCTCATTTTAGAGACTTGATCTCATCCATGGGGGATCATCCCTTAGAAATTGTAACTCCTTCCTCCTTTCATGGGCTCCCAACCTCCTTCTCCTTGCTATAAATTCACATCCCTCATTCCCCCAAGTTTAGAGCTTGGTTGATCATTTTCAGACTCGTTTGAACTCTCACCCCTTCGCATGCTTGCATCGTGATTAAGCCTAAGTGCATAGGAGAAGGAATGCTTTTGAGTTGGGTGAAGGAATCATATTTTCACCTAAGGATTCCTCCAACATCAAGGCCTGGTTGTAAGCTCTCCTTTTGTAATTTATCAATAATAACATCTGATTTTTCTTTCTATATTTGTCTACATGATTATGCAAATATTATGGTAATACTTGATCTGCTAGATAGTTAGTGTTTACGTTTATTATATATTGTATCACGTTTGTTTCTGTCTCCCGATCATCCACAGGTATTTGCGCACTATCAGTAGTAGGAAGCAGGCCTACATGGATCATGGATCGAGGTCACCATCAACGGATCCAAGGATAGCGATTGGAAAAAGGTATTTATGTGTCTTTCCTCTTTGCATTGTAAGAATTAGTTAATAAATCTTATGTTAGAAAGAATCTCGTGTTGCTAGACCCACTCTAGGGCTATAGAAATCGACTATGTCCAAAGAAGGGATTTATCTTGACAACAAAATTGACGACTCCACGGGGGAGCTTTAGCCTTTTAAGTCCTCCTTCCCTGAACTGATCTTGGATTAGTTTTACCAATTTTTAAATCTAAGCTTGCTTAGGTCTCTATGAGTTTGCATAGGGTTTGATTTTTTATCCAGGGTATCAGGTCTAATTTCTTGCTTCAATTTGTATTTCTTTTCCTAAGCATTCCTTGACTAGCGTGCCTTTTTCTAGACACAGTCACGCTTCCAGCGTAGATATTTATAAGTATAGTCGCGCTGAAAACCCTGTTTTCCACCTTCTCCTCGCGTTGGTACAATTTCGTATACTAACATTATTTTTTCTATGCAGAGTAGCACTTCCAGCATGGGTTTGGGGGTCTAAAGTAGCGTTGGAGACCCTGTCATCACAATTTTTTCTATTTAAAGTAGCGTTGATCCTTAAATTTAATAATTTGTGGGGGTTTTCTAGAAGGCCTAGTGTGTCCTAATCTCTGAAGTCATCCTCCTACTCTGTGTGCATCAAATTTTATCTTTTCGATGTTATTTTTTTGTGGCGTGAAAAAATCCATCCTATACTTGAAGTGGTAAAAGTGAATTTTGGTTAAGTCTTTGATTCTTTGAGTCAATTAAAATTATTGTTTGTTGCTTGTGTGTTTGGAAGGAATACTGATTTTTTGTTGATTGAGTATTATTAGTTCTTTTGATACCATAAAAGAAATATATTTTTCATTCATTTGGTTTTCATCTCAAATTTTACTTTTCATTAAAGTGCATTAGATCATATTGCATTGAAAAGTCATTTTTGAGATATATCATTGAACTCACACTACATTGTTTAATGATTGAAAGCCAAAAGGTCCATTGAGTGCATTCTCATTGATGCATTAAGTAGAAATGTCATTCCATCTAAAAGAGAAATTAGGCATTCTTATTCATCAAAATAGAAAGGAAATTGTGTATAGATTACAATTTCAGGTTTTTGCAAAAAAGGAAATTGTGCATAGATTATAGTTGCATACTTCACAAAAGGAAATTTTGCATAGAATACATTTATACGCATCTTTGAATGATTTGACTTGAATTTGGATAATGCAAGTGATCTAAATTAGAAAAGATTCATTGTTGCATCATTGTTTGAAACTCTTCCCAAACTAGATAACATTCATTGAATTGAAAGGGTCATTTTTCTCATGCTCATGGCATTATAGGTATTCAAAAGGACATCGTTTGAGCCTTGAAATTGAATTAAAATGAAGACCAATTAACCTAAGGAGCATTTTGAATTAACGCAACCATTTAAAGGTCTAGGCTAGAGACGTCGGTGTCATTAAACGTGGAGTTTGGTTAAGCATTAGTTTAGACATAATCCGACAGATATCTCACACGCGTATCAAGTATATTGATGTATGATAAGTATATTTGGGGTGCTCATCAAATTTTTACGCATTTTACAACACTACTACGACTAGCACTCCATGTACCATTGCATATTTTTGGGAGACACCATTATGTTGCAAACCCATCATAGTAATCGAGTCTGCCGCCTTGCAAACGTGATACACCGAACACAACATTGAGGGAGATTCTGCCCGTACTTCTAGTTTGATAGAGGTATTATAGCTCATGGATACTGTAACCTTTTTTCCTAGCTTACCCATTTTTGATTTATTTTGTGTTTAATTTATATAATTTACCGCCCACTCGAATAACATCTTTCCCGTGCACAACTCCGCGTATCTTAGGTTGAGAGTAATGGGAACAATTTCCCGAGCTTACCAATCAAGAAATACCTCATATGGGAATCCTAGTCCTTCTCTCTTTTGGAAATGTTGGTATTCCCCTATATGGAAACATTGTCCCTCCCATGATTAACCATTGGTTTTCCAGTTTAGTTATTTTCAACCCCCATGGTTCCAAATGTCCAAGCTTCTTCTCAACCAAGTTTTCCTCCACCTGAATAGTGTCAACCTCATTTTGATCCTAAAGTTGAACCCTCGTCTTCTTCGCCTACTTGTTCACCTCGTTCTTCCTCTTTTCCTGGTAAAAGTACGGATTATAGTAACCAGGAAGCTAAGAATAAGAAGAAGCAAAATAAGCAAGGGGGAAACCAAGAAACCATTGCTTCCATTGCAACTAATGTTGATAAATATTCCATTTAATCCCGCAAAGTCAAATTCCCTTGCAAGTTATGTAAGGGTGACCATCTTTTTAGAGATTGTCCCAGTATTCCTAGGTTGTTATAAATGTGGTATACCTACTCAAATCGACCTTTGTCATCAGCCTCTAGAGATCATGTTGGTGAAAAAACCTCAACTAGTGATAATAAGACCCATGAGAAAAGGGGGAAAGTCAAATTTCCTTGTAGGTTATGTGAAGGGAATCATCCTATTCATATTTTTCCTTATATGGATGAATCCTCGAATGTGTTGGATAACATTATTGCTTCTAAACCCCATCTTCCTGCTGGATACAAAAATATTTCCTCTGATCCTTCGATATTTGATCAAATGATTAATCAGAAGTCATCTTTGGTCAATCCCATTCTCTCCAAAAGTGAGCCCCACAAGTCTGTTCCCAACCAACCATTGGTTGAGAAAACGGTCGACCTAATTCCACCTTCAATTGATCAGGTCTTTCCTGTAGAGAGTGAACCTCATACCATTCAGGTTCTTTTTGTTTCTTCAGATTCCCATGAATTGGAGGGAAATCCTCCCATTCCCACTGTACAGGAGGGTGATCCTCCCATTCCTGTAACACAAGGGGGAAATTCTCTAGTTCCCACGACACCCCCTCCAAGTAGTATAGTCACTTCCTTTAATTGGAGTCGACTGACGAGATATCGTCTTCCTTCTCAAGTGCTCTTTGAGATCACCGTACAAGCCTATAATGTGGCTGTACCGAGCACAATAATAGATGAAGGCACATCTGTTAGTATTTTTTCCTCAACTACTTGGAAAGCTTTCGGTTCTCTGCAGCTTGTTCCTGTTACTCGGAATATGATGACATTTAATAGAGGAACAAGTCAACTGTTAGGGATCCTTCCTAAGTTACTTATTACTTTGGGAGAAAAGAATATTTATATAGACATGATGGTTGTTCAAGGCCCTTTGGAATTTAACTTACTCCTTGGGCATGACAATACTTATGTCATGGGAGCTCTTCTCTCTTCTCTATTTCATGTGATATGTTTCCCACATGAAGGAAGAATTGTGACCATTGATTAGCTTTCATTCATTGGTCCTAATCTAGCTCCCAATAAACCATCATCCCTTAATGGTTCTTACATGAAAGTGGTATCTTCCCTGCCATAGGTCAATTATGTGGCCACCTGTTCCATAATTGCGTCTACTAATGATCTAGTCAGCGATATAGTACACCATGTCCTGAGGGCATTAGACCCTGATTTCCAATGTTTTTCTTCCATATGATGAGAACCTCTTGAAAGCCATGACCTTTTATGGGCCATGGTCACGTATTAGGAGAAGAGCTATTTTCTTGAGTCAAGCTCCTTAAAAAATGAAACAAGGTCTTTGGAGCAGAGTTCGTTTCTTCTTTCATGCTCCTTAAAAAATGAATCAAGGTCTCCGAAGCAGAGTTTGTTTCTTGTGTCAATCTCCTTAAAAAATGAAACAAGGTCTTCAGAGCATAGTTCGTTTCTTGTGTAAAGCTCCTTAAAAAATGAAACAAGGTCTTCAGAGCAGAGTTCTTTTCTTGTTTAAATCTCCTTAAAAAATTAAACAAGGTTTTCGAAGCAGAGTTCCTTTTCTCGTGTCAAGCTCCTTAAAAAATGAAACAAGCTCTTCAGAGCATAGTTCCTTTTCTTGTGTCAAGCTCGTTAAATAATGAAACAAATTTTCATGAGGATAGTTCTTTTACTTTTTTAACCTCATTAAAAAATGAAATAGGTCCTTATGAGCATGGTTATTTTACTGTGTCAAGCTCGTTAAAAAATGAAACAAATCCCTTTCAATCCAAGTATTTGATTAGATCTCATAAATTCCCAGTTGAATCTTTCACTTGATCTCGTAAATGAAACTTAATTCCATCCACTTGCTTAGGTGAATGAATTGAATCTCGAGGGGCATGTAACTCGAATTGAGTCACCATGCTGGGGGTATGAAAACCAATTCCAAGCATAGTTTGTCTCTGTTTCAAGCTTGTGTAAAAATGAAACCAATTCCAAGCATAGCTTGTCTCCATTTAGAGCTTGTGTAAAAATGAAACCAATTCCAAGCACAGTTTGTCTCCATTTCAATCTTGTGTAAAAATGAAACCAATTCTAAGCATAGTTTCCCATGTTTTCAAGCTTGTGTAAAAATTAAACCATCCTCATTTTACATCTCTCGTTATTTCCCTTTTATCTACCTCTTTTTCCATATGAGCCTTGGTTTTCTCATTCCATCATCACCATCAGTTTGGTCGATCATATGCTTTCACTTGGTTTTTTTACCCTTTCCTAGGGAATTGCTGTGATGAGTCATCTTATTAACCAGCCTCTTGACCTTTACATGTTTTGAGCAGTTCCATCATCATCAGAACCAGGTACCACCTTTTATACCACTCGTTCCTCTAGGAGGAGTCAACTTCAAGCTCTTTTCTAACTCTCGAAATATGAAAAGATTATCGATTAATTGTATTTTCAAACTCATTAAAGTAAATGAATTTACATAGTATCAGTATACATTTACCCCTTTTTCAGGTTGAGAATTACTATTTACGAAAAAGGAATACCATGATCGAACATGGTCAAGAGGTTCTCTTAGGCATATTTTTCTACGTTTTCAAATTTGAGAGATGACTTACAAAAAGGGACATGATGGAGTTTTCTTTTTGTTTCTTTTCAAACTCCATAAACATGAAAACTTACTGAGTTTACCTTTCATTGGACTTGTTAAAGATTAAACGACGAAAGACTTGTCACCATGACAAGACCGAGTTCCTCCTTCCTATGGCTCGTTAAACTTACTAGGATGGATTCATCCGAATAATGAACTTACATGATCAACATATGCTATCCTCTTCACGCTAGATATAAAAAATAAAGAGGTACTCGTTAGCAATAATGGGGGAAAATTGAAAGTTAACGTACTATGTGTATTATGGACAGCTTGGCACTCATGAACATGACACTCATCTGCAATTTTTGTCAGGTTGGGGACATCCTACATTCATCACTTTACCCCCATGGGTTTGGAAAATCCGCATGCCTCTTATCTATTTACCAATTTTTTCAACATTACCTTTGATCCTATTTGAGTCAAATGCTGCACACCCCGGAGTCGTGTCACCAATATGTTCAATAGAAGTCCTTTTTGCCAAACACCTTATGCATATTTTACCTCCTCTGTTACAATCCTGAATCACTCCTATCATCTTAAGATATATGTTGTTTCGTGTCGATGATGTGGGAATATTTATGGCCCTCCTTTGATGAATCACTTCATGTCGACTTCAGTTCACTATCTGGGAAAGCGATTTAGAAACTTCTTTATGTACCTTGGAGCTTGCATGCCTTAATGGAAAGTTCTTCGTGTTCGATGACAGGCTCACATTATTGGCCTTCGATCGAATGATTCTATAAGTGTTCGAATTCAACACATCTATTCACACTTGTAGATTATGTTGTTGTACCTTGAGGTCCATCGTCATTATTGGTGGTGTCTCTTGTGCCCATTAACGATTTTCATCATTGGACACTAATAAGGTGGTTTCTACCATTTTCGACATCAACACATTTATTCACATGGCTAGATTCGTACATTGGGTTAATTGAGATTGCAGTGAAGACCCCGGGTCACCTCTGATTTTTGGTCCAGGCTATGAGGAGTTATTGATTATTCATGATTATATAAATGATCCTATCTATACAGATAGTTCTGTCCATACCACGGATCCATTTATATGATCTATTTTAGACAGATGGTTGCGACCATACCGTGGGCTCATGTGTTATTTGATGCCTAGTGCAAACTTATGTGGTTAGGCATATTTATACCAGAGATGTCATATATTGTAAATGTTTGATTTGGAAGGTTCTCCGAAGGTGGTCTTCATTCTTTTCCTTGGTTCATAAATCATTTTAGCCTTCACTTCCTATTTTTCCTTCATGCTTTAGGGGCATCTGTTACACAGTAATTTCTCACCATGCTCATTTTCCTGTCCTTGATCCTGAAATGCCCCATGAGGAATCTTGTTCAATGTTTCCATCATCAAGAAATATGCTAACATATCCCCTTGAAGATCCAAATAATACTTCCTCGAAAGATTAATGAAGAAACTTGGTCAAATTCCTAGTTTCCTGAGTCGTCGCCCTTCCTGGTGCCATGATTGCACTGATGTCCTTATCCCAGTTCTAGCCCAGCACTCTCAGCACCCTAAAAAGCGTGCTAATCTCCTTTCTGGTAATGCTTCCTTAAATGGAGGAGAAGTCTCAACCTCTAGAAGCACAAGAGCAACGATTTGGTTGTTGAGCAGAGATGATAAGGTCGAGCTCTCTTATTTTAAATCCTTAATTTAATATATGGGGGATCATCCCTTAGAAAGTGGGTTGTACTCCTCATTTCATGTGCTCCCAACCTCCTTTTCCTTGCTATAAATTCACATCCCTCATTCCCCAAGTTTAGAGCTTGGTTTATCATTGCCAGACTCATCTAAACTCTCATCCCTTCACATTCTTACATCGTGAGTAAGCCTAAGTGCATGGGATAAGGAATGCTTTTGAGTTGGGTGAAGGACATAGATTTTCACCTAAGGATGCCTCCAACATCAAGACCTGGTTTTAAGCTCTCCTTTTGTAATTTATCAATAATAACATCTGATGTTTGCTTTCTATATTTGTCTACATGATTATGAAAATATTCTGGTACTCCTTGATATGTTTGATAGCTAGTGTTTACATTTATTATATACTTTATCATGTATGTTGTTGTATCCTGATCATCCACATGTATTTGCGCGCCATCAGTAACAGGAAGCGGGCCTACAAGGATCGTGGATCGAGGTCACCATCAACGAATCCAAGGATAGCGATTGGAAAAAGGTATTTATGTCTCTTTCCTCTTTTCATTGTAAGAATTAGTTAAGAAAGCTTATGTTAGAAAGAATATCATGTTTCTAGACCCACTCTAGGTTTAGAGAGATCACCTCTATCCACAGAGGGGATTTATCTTGACAACGGTGACAAATAAGTGAACTCTAGATGGAAACTTGACTATTTTGGGAGATATTTTCAAAGTTGATCGGGCTTCAATTTAAAGAAGTGTGTTCTGCGTATTGAAAGTTCAAGAACAAATTTGACAGCAATATTTCATGATAGGAATGAGAGGGAGAAGGATATGAAAGCTTATAAGTATGTTGTCATAATCATGGTGAGAATATGAAAGGTTGAGGAATTTGTGGAGTCTCAACATGAAAAAGAAAATTAACACTTGCAGTATCAATATTGAATAGAAACACCAGTAAATAAACTAAAAAACGAAGAAATGCCAGCAAGAAAAGCAAGATCGATAGTGAAATCATGAAAGGAAATGAATAAATTCAACATGTGAAACTTACTTGTAATGATGGTTGATGAAGAGTTTCTTGATCCACAATTGTGCTCCCAACCCATATGAGAATGATTATGCAAATGAATGATTAACTTGTTTAATTTGAAAGAGTTTACATGCAAAATGGTTTCATGCATGATCGCCACTTTTCGACAAGTGAAAGGATTGGTTAAGGGAAGTTAAGTGGGCTCCTATTTTCCAGGAGTGCTCCCACATGCAATAAAATGCTCATTCATGCATCTAGGAAGAGTGCATGTATTCAGCACGAAGGAGTGCACTCAAGGAGGGTGCACATGCTAAGCATGAAGGAGTGCATTCAAGGAGGGTGCACTTCTTCAGTCCGAAGGAGTGCGCTCAACACAAGCGCATGCCTTCATCAACTTGAATTTTACTTTTGCCTTTAAAGGTGATTTTCTTCCTTTTGATTGTTTTATTGGTGCTTTTGTGTGCTTTTCAAGTGTGTGCATGGCGAAAAGGATAGTTTGTAAGTAAAGAAAAGTCATGATTTCACCTAACCATGAACTGTTTAACTCAAGCGCTTCTAAGGGTTAAGCGACGACACTTAGGAAACATTGACTTAGGAGGATGCAACACTAGGAGAAAACACACAAATAAAAAATCAAACAACATGATAGCACTAAGGGGCTTGAAATGACAGTTCATGTAGGCTCTAAAATTGACTTAAGAAAAAAATTTGGAGGGTCGTTACCGTAGCGACAAAAAGGTGAAACCATGCTCATAGACATCATTGAAGAATGGAAAGGTAAGGACCTAGAAAAGATACCAAATCAATAAAAAAAATTGTTTAGATAGATATATGTGCAACTATAAAATAAAAGGAATGTGACTTCATAGGGAGAAATTTCATCCCCACCAAGTCTTGCATCAAAACAAAAAGCTTCAAAGATACTCCCAAGCATACAAAGGAAGAAAAAAAAAGAGAGGAAGGAAAAGAAAAAAAGAGTTAATGCAAGAGATGGGGGATACGCTTGCCAAATTTGGAAAAGTGACTCTATTAATGGAGGTGTTTTACTTTACTCAACATCCTTCCCAATGAAGATAATTTTGTGGAAAATAAGAGGCATTAATTCTTGATGAAAACAAAGGCTTCTCAAAGAAATAATACATAGGAAACTCCCCACAATAGTAATATTATAGGAGACTAATTGTGATAGTGATAAATTTAGCTCAATATCCTCTCAATTTTTGGAGAGGATGTCAAACAATAGCACTAGATGTTGTAGGGTAATCAAGGGGATTGGTTATCTTATGGAATCCAACCAAAGTGGAATTTATAGATTGTATGGCTACATTGAGGAAAATATCTTCTAGATTCCACTAATAAGGATCAAAAGAAACAAGATGCATATCAACAATCTATGGGCCAAATATGGTGAACGAAAAAGGCACTATTTCTTAGAAACTTTACGATCATCAAAGAGCTTCACTAAGATAAGGTATGGATTCTAGGTGGGGACTTCAACATGGTGACATCACTAGAGGAAAAAAAGGGAGGTATTTGTCGCTTGGACACGTGCTCCCAATAATTCAAACAATTTATGCAATGAATGAAGCTCACTGACGTGGAAGAAGTCAATGGAGTATTCACTTGGAACAACTACAACAATGATAAGAACCAAATAGCCTCACACTCAAATAGATTTTTAGTCTCAAAATATCTCTTAGAAGTGGACTTCTTCCTGGAATCATGTATTCTTCCTTGTATAGGTTTAGATCACTAGCCAATATGTTTGGAAATAGTTACCAAAGTTTCCCATAAAAATAGGCCTTTCAAATACACTTTTTGGCTTAAGGATCCATCCTTCCTTGAAATGGAAAATGTTTTGTGTAGATTCAAACTTCTAATTGTAATTTACTAAAACAATAGACTTGAATCTACTCTAATCATCAGCAAAATAATTTAAATGATCGTGAAATAATGAAGCATATAAGATAAAGAATTAAATAAACACATTACAAAATGATTTCCTGGGGAAAGCCACAGATAAAAACCCCACTATCTGTATATTTCATTAGTTAGAAAATATGAGAATATTACAACGCTTTTCTCAAGCCTGAGCAACCTCTGCACTATCTTTATCTATCTCACTACTTCCTAGACAAGTCTTGGCAAATACTTAACCAATTTTTTGCTTGCCCAAGTCCCTATTTCCTTGCGTTGTTTCCTTGGGAATTATCCCCTATTAATTAGGGAAATTCCTCATCCATAAATATGCAATCCATGATAGGACTTCCTCTGACTGCATGCACCACCTGTACAATTTTGATGATTATACAACTAATAGTACACTACCCTTGGAATCCAATCCCAACTCGGTAACTTATAGATCACACATGCATGAGTTATTTGTGATTGATTTATCAGTTAACTAGTTGATCATAGAGTACACACCCCACTACTTGACCTCCCACTAGTTCCTCCAACAGTTGGAACTGGTTTATCTGACTCTAACTCATATTTATTGAATTAATTAATTACAACTCAAAATAAACTCAACCTAGGCTCCTACAAAGTAGCAGACACTCTACATGACTGAAGTTAGTCCCTCAAATCGAATTAACTAAACCAACTAAGTCAAAATATGATTGTCACACTAAATAATTGTAGAATCCATTTGCTGACCAAATAACCCAACAAGGATCTTCCTCTTCTAGATAGCCACACAAGTTGCCTGACTAGCAGCCATGTACTCTGCTTCTTGTGAACTGAGTGAAACTGATCTCTACTTCCTATTGTACTAGGAAACTGTTTTTGACCAGATGTTGAATATTCCTCTTGATGTGCTCTTCATGTCTGATGGACTCTCTACCCAATCTGCATCTGCGAAGCCTTGAATCTTCACTCCCTTTGTCTTTCTATACTAAATTCCAAACTGAGTGGTGCCTCTAAGGTATCCAAACACATGTTTGGTTTCCTTCAAATAGAGTTTGGTTGGATTAACCATTGCTTAACTGCATAACACATGTTTGGTCATGTTTTCACCAAGTACATAAGTGAACCCACAAGCTTCTTGTAAATGGTGACTTATACCACTTTGCTTGAAGTATCATCTTCCTTCCTCCAGTTCCCTTCTAGAGGAATCTCCATGGGTTTGTTTATCTCCATGTGAAACATCTTCATTATCTCGTTGGCATACTTTCAGGCTAAGAGACAAACAATTCCTTGTCTCCTTGCCAAATTTCCAAACCAAGAATATAATGCATGAGCCCCATGTCTTTCATCTCGAATTCTCTTTCCAAATCCTATTTGTAAGATTTTATGAGCTTCTCATCACTTGATAGAATTAAATCATTGACATATAATACTATAATCAATTTATCTTCAACCACAATATGGTAAAAGTTTTCATTTGCCTTACTTTTGGTGAATCCCAACCTGGTGAAATGGTTGTCGAACAGAGTGTACCAAGCACGGGGTGCTTGTTTCAATCCATACAATGCTCGATTGATTCTATAGACATGCAACAATATGTTGAAGTTCTGAAATCCTTCTAGCTACTCTATGTAGACCTCTTCCTCAGTAACTCCAATGAGGAAAGTTGTCTTCACATCCATCCGATGTATCTTCCATCCCATCTATGCTAAAAGTGCTATAATTGATCTAATTAAAGAGTACCTTGCTACTTTAGCAAAGGTCTACTTGTAATCAATTCCCTCCACCTGATAGAACCCCTTGGCCAAAAATTTGGCCTTGTGTTTATCGACACTCCCATTTGTTGCTTGCTTCACCTTATAGATCCACCTGGTAACTAAAACTAACTTGTCCTCTAGCCATGGGACAACTTCGCAAGCACAATTCCTAACAATGGAATCATATTCCTCTACCATGGCATCAACCCATATTCATTGTTGTACCGCTTCCTTGAATGAGGATAGCTTAGTCTCTACATTCTCGCTCATCATAGCCATGTATCCATTTTACCGATCTTGTGACCTTCTATGTCTATGTTGTGATTTTGGTGCTTCCACATTCTCTCTAGCATCATGCATCAATCTGTCAGCCTCTCTAGTGCACTTCCTTCCATCTTTGGATATCTCTGCATGAATGGGTGCTTCCACTCACTGCACCTCTGCTTGTGGCTGCTCCAAAACATCCTGAGGTTCTTCCTTTGGAGATGAAAGCTCCTCATCTGCATGCAACTGAAGCTCCCTATCAAGGGAACATCTCATGGCCTTCTCTTCATCGAACTTCACATCTCTGTGAACAATTTTTATCCTGTGAGATGACAGGTACACACGATAGTTGTGAGGTGTATCAGTGTATCCGAAAAATATTCCAAACTCAGTGGTTGGTTCTAGATTTTTTCTTGCATCCTTGGAAACATGATAGTATATTGATGAACTAAAGATCCTGAAGTGTGCCACATCTGGTTTCTTACATGAAAAAACTTCTTCTCGTGTACTCATCCCGAGAATCTGATGAGGACTCTTTCTTTTCACATATATTGTTGTGTTGCATGTTTCATCCCACAAGTGCAACGGTAGGACCTGATCATGCAACATCACCCATGAAACTCCCCCAATACTTATGTTATTACTTTCAGAAACCCATTTCTATTGTGGGTTATGGGGTGTTATTAACTCCCATCAAATTCCTTCTGATACATAGAAGTTCTTGAACTCATTCAACACATATTATCCACCATTGTCGCTCTTGAGAGCCACTTTCTTGCCTGTTTCTTTCTCAACAAGTGCTTTAAATTCACAAAATTTTGAGAATGGCTGGTCTTTCTTCTACATGAATAATATCCATCACTTACGTAAGAAATCATATACAAACATAACATAATACATGTGCTTGGTCGTGGAGGTTGTAGAGAATGATCCACACACATCTGAGTGAACTCTTTTAAGGATCGCTTATGCTCGATTGTCCTTATCATGAAATGTGGCTTTGGTTTACTTCCCCAATGTACAACCTTTGGATGTATCATGCTGCTCTAGTGCACCCTTTAGAAGTCCTGTATAAATCTGTTGCAATATATTCAAAGCTCCATGGTGAAAATGGCCAAGTCGCTTATGCCATAATTCACTGATGTCTCGACTCTATACCTTCTCTTCTTCCATGCTTAAGTAAGAAAAACCTTCTACATCCAATTTTTAGAGGTTCTTCACCCGAACCCTGATCCGCTTCACTTTTCGTGTGGCTATGTGATGAAGGAAAGCTTTTCCTTTACTAAATATCACATTGTATCCATGGTCTTACAACATAGCAACTGAAACTAAATTCTTCTTCAGACCTGGAACATACATGACATATTTTATTGTGAGAGGAGAACCAGACCCCCTCTGAAAATTAATAGTACTGATTTCATTCGCGTTATGCCTTCCATCATCTCCCATCTCTATGTGCGTCTAGGGGCCTTCTCCTCCAATTTGTTGAAAAATTATTTGTTTTCCTTCATATGGAATGAAGCTCCACTATCCAGATACCACACACTACCCATCACCATTGTCACCATGCGTGCAATGATGTTGAAATCCAACTCGAATTTTGAAGCAAGAGCTTTACCTTTCGCTCCTCCTAAGGACTTATTTCCGACCTTCTTGTGCAAAACTTTTGTGGCATAGTGTCCCAACTCATGATAGTGAAAACATTTAATCTTCGACAAGTCCTTCTTATTTCTTCCTTAACTAGAATCTCCTTTGGATTGGGATTTCTTTCCTTTCCCTTTCTTTACGTTTCCATCCAAGGCATAGTTCTCATTATCATCACGCTTGGATGAGGTTCCATATCTGGTGTTCTGCCTTATCTCTTCTTGCACCAAGTCGAACCACAAATTCTCCCACTCTAGTAGCTTCTCCCTCTCATTTACCAAATCCTGGTAGTTGTGCCAGCTCTTGGGAAGGACTATAAGTGCTAGGTTGACCATATCATCTTCAACAATTGTAACACCAATACTCGCAAGATCATCCTGACATTGGGTGAAATTTCTTAAGTTGTTAATCAAGGTTTTCATTGATGTTAATATGGCTTTGGCTGAGATGTCAATATTCTTGAGATGCCTAGTTTTAGATAATGATGCATTTCCCTAAGAAGTTGCCAAGTGTCTGATTGGTGATCTAGTCATAAGTACAAGCCCATAATGTGAAGAACTATATTTAATGAATTCATACTTGTGATGATGTTATACTCTCATATGACCACACTTAATGATGGTGTTTGATGAAGATTGGAAGACTAAGTGATGACGTTATTGATGATTGAAAGAGACCTTCCTAATGATATTTCCTATAACATATCACTGTTACACTATGTAATACACTCATTATTGATTTCCTACCATGATCCTATGATGAAGGCGTTAAACAATGAAGAATCCAAAACCATGACAAAGCCTAACAAGAGAAGTTTATCTCCCCTACCTCAAATTTTTCACTAATTGATGATCATTCACATTAAAAAATATTTTTTAGTATCTTATAGGTATAATCTCAAGTTGATTCCTATTCCATATTTTAGAGCATAATTTTTCCTTTCCAATGAGCTATTTCTTGGCCTGAAACTCCAAGTGGTTTGGGAGATATGAATTTTTTCAAGTTAAGAAAATAAATTTGTCATTGAGTCGACCCATGTCGGCCCTCCTATTCCAATAGACGTGTTTATTCATTTTAGGTAAAAACTCATATAAATAAGAGTTCGAACTCCTAATTTTGACCATGATTTTCGGTGAATATTTCAGAGAGAAACCATAAAAGAGGAGAGAATAACAAGGAAGCCGAGAAGAATATATATGGGTTGTTTTTCTATCATTCAAGATAATTATATTTATATTTGGGAAAGGTGATTGTTGTGACTGGGATATGTGGATAGCATTGTTGTGGGAGCACTCTGTGGCAAACAAAACATAGTTTTCAGACTTGTTGGGTGCCCAGAATTTGGACCTTACCACTGAACCTATTCAGAAATGTTCCACTGTATCTCGGGTATGTAACAACATACTTGTGTGATCACCCTAGGACTACAGGAAGCATAAATCTGTGATAACCCTCGGATTATAGGGAGCATACCTCTATGATCACCCTCGAACTACAGGCAACATACGTCTTTGATCACCCTCCAACCTGTCACAAAAAATTCGTCTCTCGGACACCACAACACAGACCATCTGACCTTGGAAAAAGAGATTTTGTTTTTTCAAAGAATTTTGGGTTAAGAGGGCAGACCTTCAATCCAAGCCATTGTCACCATCACAAGGAACTCACATCTCAGATATTTGGAGTGTATCATCTATATGTGGAGAAATCATAAATAGATACAACTATGGAGTGATCATACTATTATGGAGCCTTGTAGCTTATTTCAAGACTTGTGATCATACTAGTTGTGATATACATACTACTCTGGATACCTATGATCATACTAGATATGATATACATCTATGAGCATATAAGTTTTTAGACTTGTAGCTTATTGATCTACAAAACAATGCATTCTTGGAAGTGCTCATACAAGCTTGTGAAATACTTGGTGTATTGACTAGTTAAAGAGCTTGGGTAGTCTGCCTATGGAATCCTATCTGTGGTTGCTTGGACGTACTTTTAAGAGGCTCAGATAGTCCTAATCAAGATCAGAATTAACATCTCTTTATAGTATTGTGTGGATCTGAAGCTGCCTTGGGGATACTCTTGCAGACAATCTTGGAGTGGCCTTTTGTATTGATTTAAGGATTTATGAAGGAGACCTTGGAGCATCATTGAAGCCATCCCTTGGTTAATATAGTGAAGATCTTGGAAGAATTATCTTGGAGTCTTAAATAATTTTTATGAAGGTAAAAAAGGAAACCTTTGAACATTTTTGAAGACACCCTTGGAGAATTCTTGAAGAAGAGGCTTAAAACAGGTGCAGAACTTGGGTTGCTTATTGAAGACACCTTGAAGGTCTTGAAAATATTATTCAAGATCATGATGCATGGAAGAAATCATGAGGTGAATTTTGAAATATTTGCTTGGGTGACATGAAGAACAGTGGTGACACCTTCTAAAGAAGACAAGGTTGTCATTGATGAAGTGACTTGGAGGAGGCATTGTTGAATATAGACAAGGCTCGTTGAAGAAGATATTGGGAGCTTTGAAAAATCATCAAACTTATCTTGAAAAATTTAAGCTAAGGGTTGGAACCCTAGAGGTTGGAGCCTCACAGAGACAAGGTTGTTTCCTTGGACTATAGTGTTGGAGCCCTAGAGGATAGGATTCCTCAAGAGACAAGGTTGGAGCCTATACCAGAGATAGGGTTGGAGCCCAAGAGGTTGGTGCCTCAAACTCACAAGGTTGTAGCCTTGGGAAGTCCAAGTTAGTGCTTGGCATAATATAGGTTGGAGCCTGGGAAATTGAATATTTGTGTCTTCATCTAGGTTTGGATCCCTACACAAATATTGTACTTAATTTATTGATATTAATAAAATTATTTATTCTTATTGTTCATTTTTGTGTTCTCAATATAAGTGGTCTAACTGGTAAAAGTAACAATGTAAAATAAATATTGATTCACCCCCTCTTGGTATTTCCAACAATTGGTATCAAAGCCAATATGTTCACTCAAATCTTAACAATTTGAAGGTTGATCATTAGAACACAAATGGTGAAGCCAAGGAAGAAAGTCTCCAATCCTCCTAAAGATGTGTCTTCCTCAACCATAAAAATTGAAGTCAATCAATTTGTGAAGGCTCCATTTTTCAATGGAAATATTGATATATGGGAGGCAAGAATGAGGAATTTCTTAAAGACTCAAGGTGTTGAATTTTGGAAATCGGTTATTACTGATAGCACAATGGAACGAGACTCTAAGGAGTATAATACAAGAGCAATGAAAGAAACCTTGAATGGGCTACCTGATTCTATGAAGCCCAATTATGAAAAATGTTCATCATCAAAAGGCATATGGGATAAAATTCATGATCTTCACTCAAAAGGAGCATTGAAAATGATCTCTAGTCAATAAAATGATGGAAAATAGGAATGAAACCCAAATCTCATGAAGGAAGATGAAGATAATAGTGATGATGACATCAAGACTAAAGAAGATCTAGAAGATGAAGGGAATAAAGAAGACTTTGAGGAAGATATACTGACAAAAATTATAGTTTCAATGGGGAAAATTAACAAGTTGAAAAAGGAAAATGAGGAACTTAAGAATAAATCGCAAGTTGGTGACCAAGACAAGAAAAGGAAGGAAGTTGACCTTCTCGAGCTTCAAGTACAAGAAATATATGAGGAGCTCGCTAATATTAACGAATAATTTCATCAAAACAAAAGAAAGAATCATGAAGAAGTCATATCTATGAAAAATCAATTGGATAAGGCAAAGAAAAGGGAAGAAAATTTGTCAAGCCACCTTGAAAAAAGACGTAAAAATTTGAAAAAACTTGAAGCAGAGATTGGTCAATACAAGGAAGAGGTCTCCTTTCTTAAATCTCAACTAGAAGAAGCAAGGAAACCAATTCAAGGAGACAAGAAGGTGATGTAGACTTTGGCATTCATAGAAGGACAAGTTGATGAAGCAGAAAAGGAGAGAAACACCATGATATGCCAACTAGAAGAAAAGTATGAAGAAATATTCAAACTAAAATCAGACATCAATCTTCTCAAAACCGAAACATGTGAAGCTACAAGAATAAAAGAAGAAAATGAGAGAAATCTAGAAAAGGAGAATGAATAAATCGTCATAATGAAATCAAATATCATCTCCCTTAAAATTGAAGCATGCAAATAAAAAAATATGATGGAGGAAATGAAGAAGAAACTATTCATGAAAGATGAAGATTGTGAAAAATTGAAAGGAGAAATTGTCACTCTTAAAAAGGAAGTTGTCTCGCTGAATAAGAACTTGAAAATATCTCAAACCCTAGATGACATCCTAAGTCATCAAAGATCTCCTCTTGATAAATTAGGTCTTGGCTATGCAAGTGAACCCTGAAGCAAGAATGATAATGCTTCAAACAACAAGGGTGTGAGGAAGCCAAGAATAAATTATACTCCCAGTTCCAGCAAACGCAAGAGTCGAGATGACATTAGAAGAAACCCTACTCCAAGGAAACTTACAGATGGTGTCAAGAATACAAAATTCAATTAATATCATCAAAGAATCCAAAGGAAAAAAGACTTCAGAAGTACTTGAGGAAATCTTCATCTCCTAGGTACTAAAGTATATTTCTTGGATATTGCTATTCTTGTCCAAACTTTGGTCACATGGTAAAATATTGTAGGGAATATTACAAAGACAAATATAATGGTCCCTGTCAATCTCCTAGACGAAATTTTGCAAGAATTCATGGTTTATTATTCATGAACAAGCCTAGAGTGCTTCAATTTCCATAATATTGGACATATGGCACATTATTGTAACTTGAATTGGGTTCCTAAACAAGCTAAAACCATGAAAACCAAGACAGAGAAGAAAGTTACACAAGTATGGAGAAGGAAGCAAGTTGAATCCGAAAGTCTCTTGAACACTCCAGCCAACAACAGATGTTGTTTACTTGATAAAATAATCCTCTATATTCCATGTATTTGATGACGAGACTCTAACTAAAAGGAGACCATGCATACAGTTAGGGGGATTTTAGTGATTCTTGATATTTCTTGCAGAAGTTATTCATGAATGGGTCCTGTGAAATCTTTGATGAGTCACCCATGGACATTCATCCTTTGATATATCATCTCTTAGGAGAACCTCCATTGAAGAATATGATTCCAATATGGACTTCTTCCACTTGATCACAAGGTAGAAATATTTCTTGAAGCTAGAGGAGGTTATGCAAGCAGGGGGATTTGGT
This sequence comes from Pinus albicaulis, assembly GCA_034641835.2. Classification (NCBI taxonomy): domain Eukaryota; kingdom Viridiplantae; phylum Streptophyta; class Pinopsida; order Pinales; family Pinaceae; genus Pinus; species Pinus albicaulis. The sequence continues at coordinate 74,962 of JAXQQM020082837.1, forward strand.
TCATCACATGAAGAAATACAAACACATATATCATGGACTATATTGCCAGAAGAAAGAGCACCATGACAGAGGGAGTAACATACCTATGAAGGACTACTATTCATGAATCAAATATGCAACTTGATAGGGGGAGTACTTAGGAACCCTGTTTTCCATTCATGTCAAATGGGGAGAGAATGTTGGAAGGGAAATAGTATTTCCATCAATTACAAAGGGGGAGATTGTTAATCAAGGTTGTCATTGATGTCAATATGTCTTTGACTAATATGTCAATATTTTTGAGATTCTTGGTTCCAAATGATGATGTCTTGCCCTAAGAATTTTACAAGTGCATGATTGGTGATCTAGTCCCTAAGTACAATCCCATAATGTGAAGAAATATACTTAATAAAGCCATATGTGTGATGATGTTATACTCTTATATGACCACACTTAATTATGGTGTTTGATAAAGATTGGCAGACTAACTGATGACGTGATTGATGATTGAAAGAGACCTTCCTAATGATACTTCCTATAACATATCATTGTGCTACTATGTAATACACTCATTTTTTATGTCCTACCATGATCCTATGATGAAGGTGTTAAACAATGAAGAACCAAAACCATGACAAAGCCTAACAAGAGAAGCTTATCTGCCCTACCTCAAATTCTGCACTAATTAATGACAAGACACATTAAAAATTATTTTTTAGTATCTTAGAGGTAGCCTCTCAGGTTATTCATATGCCATATTTTATTGCATATTTTTTCTTTTCCAATGAGCTATTTCTTGGCCCGAAACTCCAAGTGGTTTGGGAGATATGAATTTTTCAAGTTAAGAAAATAAATTTGTCCTTGAGCTAACCTGTGCTAGCCTACTCATGTCGGCCATACTCTTCCAATAGACGTGTATATTCATTTGAGGTCAAAATTTGTATAAATAGGAGTTCTAAATCCTCATTTTGACCATGATTTTCAGTGAATATTTCAGAGAGAAGCCATAGAAGAGGAAAAAAAAGCAAGGAAGCTGAGAAGAATATATATGGGTTGTTTTTATATCATTCAAGCTAATTATATTTTTGTTTTTCCAAGGTGATTGTTGTGACCCAGATCTGTGCACAACATTGTTTTGGGAGCACTCTGTGGCAAACAAAACTCAATTTTTAGACCTTTTGGGTGCCTAGAATTTGGATCTTACCACAGAACCTATTAGAAACTGTGCCATTATATCTCAGGTCTCTAGCAGCATACCTCTGTGATCACCCTCGGACTACTAGCAGCATAGCTATGTGATCACCCTCAGACTAGAGGCATCATACCTCTTTGATCACCCTCAGACCTGTCACAAAAATTGTGTGGCTCGGACATCACCATACGAACCATCTAACCTTGGAAAAAGAGCTTATGTTTTGTCACAGAATTTTGGGTTAAGAGGATAGACCTTCAGTCCATGTTGAGATTCAACAAGATGATGAGCTTAGTGAAAAGAGTCGCCTTCACTAAGTGGGCCCGTAGGCTATTTTTGGTGCAAGTCTATTTTTAGACTATGTCTATTTTTAGACATGATGATCATATTTCAAAAGTTGCAGGATGCTATTTGTGGATGGTTGATCAAGCTGGAAAAATAGATGAAATTCTATTTTTAGAATATTGGGCGAATTCTATTTATAGATCGTTGATCTAAAAATAGATGCATGTCGATTATTATTAGCTCTTAATAATAATTAGACTCTAAACAACAACTTATTCTCTTGGAGCACTTCATTTCAGTGCACAGATGTGGCACATCAGCTGACTGAGGGAATTACGCAATTCCCAAGGGTTTACTGGAGCTAATGCATGGAGGCCTCAGTTATAACTCAAGTGGCAAAGTTATGACATGGTTGGAAGAAGTAGTTATGGAGTTGTATTCAGTTTAACTCAGTTAGACTCAGTTGAGCTAGTTGTATCTAGTCTAACTAATTGATACACTAGTGATATTGGAGTGAATTAATTAGTTAATTAATTAAAAAATAATAACTCATTAATCAATTGAACAATACAACAGTTAACTAGAGTGCATGGCAGTTTCAGTGGAGACCCAGTGGAGAGATAGGTGAAGGGCCAAGATATACTATCTGTTGTGACTATAGTGATGCATTGATTGCATCACACACACATTGGAGTTGCCAATGAGGATTGCGCAGTCAAGGCAAGGGTAGTTTGAATTCATTCAGAGCGATTCTTCAGCAGGGATTGCGATGTGGAGGCAGGCTAGCAGGAAGCAAATACCGGTGCATGGATTTGCAAGATTGGTCCTGATTAGTGTATGAAGATTGTACTGTACTGAGAGCTTGTGATAAGATTTGTGTGAGATTGTCATATGATCTCCATGTTACATAATATATAGTTGGGGTTTTCAGCTTCAGGCTTTCCCGGTTAAAAATTGTGTTATGTGCGATTGATTATTTTTGTTTATGCTTCACATGTGTGTGCAATTAAATTTTTCCGCAAAAGATTAACAAGTGGAATAGATTCAGTATTTTGCATAAAGTTAAATAGTGTGAGATCAGGTGGATCTAGGACATATTCATGCTTAGTGCATATAATTTCAACATGGCATTAGAGCTTTGTTGATTGAAGATTGCAATTGTGAAGTGAGTTTGTGCTGGTGGACAATTCGAATTTGCTACAGAAGATTCTTGGTGCAGAAGTCGAGTATTCATTGAAATGTCTTTCAACGGGTTGAGATTGGAGTATGCCCTTGATGGGAGCTCAAATTACATAGCCTGGAAGGACAGGATGGAGGCATTGCTGGAGAATAATGGACTGAAGGAGTTCATCGATAGCGATGTTCCTAAGCCGGGATCTAGCGATGCTGCATTACTTGATGCATGAAAAAAGAAGATAGCAAAGACGAGAAGGATTCTGTTGGAAGGTGTGAAGGACCATATTGTGTCTAGCCTTCGTGGGAAAGCCACTCCATTCTTAATGTGGAAGGCTTTGACAGACTTTTTCCAAAGCAGAAGTGACCAGAGGAAGTTGGCGCTTAAAGACAAGCTCAAAAAAATAAAAATGGAGAAAGGCGATAGTATTCCAAAATACCTCACGAAGTTTTTCCACTGCAAGGATGAACTGGGAAGTGTGGGGGTTAATTTTGATGAATAATACTTGGTGAGCTTGGCTCTCCTTGGGCTTCTGAAGAGTTGGCATAGCTACGAAGACTCTGTCAATCGACGAGAGAAACTGTCGGGATGGGAGCGACATTGGTCGGATCTTGTGCAGGAGGAGATAAGGCGGGGTACCAGGGATGGATCTTCATCGAAGAATGAAGATGAAGAGAAATGCGCTTTGGCTTCCAAAGCAAGGAAAGGGAAGGGGAAGAAAAATCCTTCAAAATCCAGTGCTAAAGGCAAGAAGCAGGATTTGTCCAAAGTGAAGTGTTTTCACTGTCACGAACATGGACATTTCGCCACTAACTGTCCACAGAAGAAGAAGAACAAGTAGGCTGCTGGATCTGCAGCTAGAGAGGCCTTAACCTCGCAATTTGAGCTTGATTTCTCCTTGATCACTTGCTTGGTTTCAAGCTTCATGGGATCGGTGTGGTATCTTGACAGTGGTACGTCCTTCCATATGACGAGAGACAAAGAGTTGTTTAGTGACTTGGAGGAGAAGGACCTCCAGATGCATATAGAGATAGGCGATGATGGTCGGTACAGTGCGACTGGCATTGGGACCATTAAATTTGAGAGGGAGTCTGGTAATCCGTTCTTGTTGAAGAATTTTATGCATGTTCCAGGTCTGAAGAAGAACCTTGTCTCGGTCGCAATGCTGGAAGACAAGGGTTATGATGTTGTTTTCAGTGAGGGAAAAGCCTTCCTTTGACATAAAACAATGGGTCAAACCAAGAATATAGGGGTTCGAATTAAGAATATCTACAAGCTGGAGGTATATGGCTATGCTGTAATGGTGGGCAAAGCAGAAGAAGTGGTGAGCCGGGATGAGGGAGAATTATGGCACAAGAAATTGGGCCATCTTCACCATGGCGCTTTGAAGATTTTATAGCGAATTTCTACTGGACTTCCCAAGGGTACTCTTGCGTAGTCAGATTAGTGCAAGGGATGTACTATGGGTAAGTTTGTGAAGAACACCTTTCATGAGAAGGATAACCGTGCTTTGGTGATCCTGGAGATAATTCACAAGACATGTGTGGATCATTCTCGGTTGCTTCAACAGAAAAACACAGGTATTATATGATATTTGTTGATGAATATTCTCGTAGATGCTGGATCTTCTTCATGCAGAAGAAGAGTGAAATGTTCTCAAAGTTCTGTGAGTTCAAGGCATTGGTGGAGAAGGATTCGAGGAAGTAAGTGAAAGCTCTACGGAGCGATAATGGTGGTGAATACATCTTGGGTGAAGTCAAAGACTTCTAGAGCAAAGAAGGAATTAGAAGAGAACTCATAGCGCCTCATAACCCACAATAGAATGGGGTCACGGAGAGAAAGAACAGAACGATCATGGGTGCTGCACGAGCGATGCTACATGACCAGGGCCTACCGATGCACTTGTGGGCAGAAGCATGCAACACTGCGGTTTATGTGCAAAACCGTTGTCCTCATAGAGTTCTTGGCATGAGTACACTCGAAGAAGCTTTTACTGGTAAGAAGCCTGATATTTCTCATTTGAAGATTTTTGGCTCACCTGTTTACATTCATGTGACGAAGGACACCAAGAAGAATCTGGAGCTGACTGCAGAAGTTGGGATATTTTTGGGGTACACATAAACACCCCATAACTATCGTGTGTATTTGCCAGACAATCGGATGACTGTTGTGCGACAAGATATAAAATTCAATGAGGTGAAAGCCATGAATTTGTCGCTTGAGAGGGAGCTACACTTGCATGTAGAGGAGGAACTTCTTGTTCCCAAAGATGAGCCTCTGGATGTGGATCAGCCATAGGAGGAGATTCATGGAGTGGAGGATTCCACTCATCCAGAACGAAACATCAGACAAGGCAGAAAACGTAACACAGAAGCTGAGAGACTGAAGCTTGATGTGGCACAGAATGTAGGAGTTCCTACATCACAGCGCAGACAGAGACAGTCACTTGACCGATATAATAGATACATGGCTCTTATGAGCAAGTGTATTGTGACAGAGCCATCTTATTTCTAAGAAGCAGTGCAGGAGCCCACATGGGTAGATGCCATGGTGGAGGATTATGACTCCATTGTCAGAAATAGTGATTGGGAGATTGTTCCAAGGCCTGTGGGAAAATTAGTTGTAGGATCAAGATGGATCTACAAGGTAAAGCAAGCTGCTGATGGGAGTGTCAAGAAGTATAAGGCAAGATTTGTTGCCTGGGGCTTCTCACAAATTGAGGGGATTGACTATGAAGAAACCTTTACACCTTTCGCACAGTATTCTTCCATACAGACCATCCTTGCTCTCTTAGCGCAGATGGGTTGGCACATTCATTATATGGATGTGAAGACTGCGTTCCTTAATGGGATCATTGAGGAAGACGTGTACATTGAGTAGCCTGAAGGATTTGAGATCTTCAACAGCGAGTCGCATGTGTGCAGGCTCAAAAGAGCGTTGTATGGGCTGAAACAAGCACCCCGTGTTTGGTACACTCGGATCGACATCTATTTCACTAGAATTGGCTTCACCAAGAGTGAGGTGGATGCAAACCTGTACCAGATTGTGGTGGAGGGTAAGCTTTTAATCATTGTAATTTATTTTTATGATTTAATACTAACAGGTGATGAGCAGTTGATACACTCATGCAAGGCAGATCTTGCAAAGGAGTTTGAGATGAAGGATTTGGGCCTCCTTCATTATTTCCTTGGATTGGAAATATGGTAGTGGGAAGGTGAAATGTTTGTGTCTCAAGGAAAGTATGCCCGGGAGATACTGGAGAAGTTTCACATGCAAGGCTGCAAGCCTATCGACACTCCTCTTCCAGGAAATTGGAATAAAGAGGATGCTACATCGACAGAGGTAGTGGATGCCACTATTTATCGACAGTTGGTGGGTTCGCTCATGTATTTAGTCAATACAAGACTGGACATATGCTATGCGGTGAATCAGCTTTCATAAGCGATGGTTAAGCCTACCAAGCTCTTTTGGAAGGCAGGCAAGCATGTCCTGAGATATCTCAGGGGCACATCTGAGTATGGTTTATGGTACAGACAAACGGATGAGGTGAAGTTGTATGGCTTCACGGATGCAGATTGGGAAGGAAGCCCAAAAAACAGAAAGAGCACATCAGGAGGGATTTTCAGTATCGGATCTATGGTAGTTTCTTGATACAGTAGGAAACAAAGATCCGTGGCACTCAATTCAGTGGAAGCGGAATACATGGAAACAAGTCAAGCTACATGTGAGGCTATCTAGATGAGGAAGATCCTGGTTGGTTTGTTCAGTTCACATTTAGATCCCACGATGATACATTGTTATAATCAGAGTTGCATTAAACTCTTGGTTAATCCTGTGTTTCATGATAGATCTAAACATATTGATATCCGGTATCATCATATCAGAGATTGTGTGCAACGAAAGATCATGTTACTTCAGTACATTCCTACAGAGGATCAGGATGCAGATATTCTGACGAAGGCGCTCACCAGGAGAAAATTTGAATACCATAGAGGCATGATCGGGGTGAAGGATAATCCCTATCTTGTTGAGAGGGAGTTTTGAGATTCAACAAGATGACGAGCTTAGTGAAAAGAGTCGCCTTCACTAAGTGGGCCTGCAGGCTATTTTTGGCGCAAGTCTATTTTTAGACTATGTCTATTTTTAGACATGATGAAATATTCTCAGGGTTGCAGGATGCTATTTGTGGATGGTTGATCGAGTTGGAAAAATATGAAATTTACTTTTAGAATATTTGGCTTAAGTCTATTTAAGTAGATCGTTGATCTAAAAATAGATGCATGTCGATTATTATTAGCTCTTAATAATAATCAGACTCTAAATAGCAACTTATTCTCTTGGAGCACTTCAATTCAGTGCACAGATGTGGCACATCAGCTAACTGAGGGAATTACGCAATTCCCAAGGGTTTACTGGAGCTAATGCATGGAGGACTCAATTAGAACTCAAGTGGCAGAGTTATGACATAGTTGGAAGAAGTAGTTATGGAGTTTTATTCAGTTTAACTCAGTTAGACTTAGTTGAGCTAGTTGTATATAGTCTAACTAATCGATACAATAGTCAGAGTGGAGTGAATTAATTAGTTAATTAATTCACAAATAATAACTCATTAATAAACTGAACAATACAATAGTTAACTACATTGCATGGTAGTTTCAGTGGAGACCCAATGGAGAGATAGGTGAAAGGGAAAGATAGACTATCTGTTGTGACTATAGTGATGCATGGATTGCATCACACACATTGGAGTTTCCAATGAGGATTGCGCAGTCAAGGCAAGGGTAATTCGAATTCATTCAGAGCTATTCTTCAGCAGGGATTGCGTAGTGGAGGCAGGCTAGCAGGAGGCAAAGATCGGTGCATGGATTTGCAAGATTGGTATTGATTAGTGTATGACGATTGTACTGTACTGAGAGCTTGTGATAAGATTTGTATGCTTTGTATGAGATTGTCATATGATCTCCATGTTACATAATATATAGTTGGGGTTTTCAGCTTCAGGCTTTCCCTGTTAAAAACTGTGTTATGTGCGATTGATTATTTTTGTTTATGCTTCACATGTGTGTGCAATTAAATTTTTCCGCAAAATATTAACAAGTGGAATAGATTCAGTATCTTGCATAAAGTTAAATAGTGTGAGATCAGGTGGATCTAGGACATATGCATGCTTAGTCATATAATTTCTACAGTCCAAGCCATTGTCACCATTACAAGGAAATCACATCTCAGATTTTTGGAGTGTCTCATCTATATGTGGAGACCTCAGAAATAGATACAACTGTGGAGTGATCATACTACTGTGGAGACTTGTAGCTTATTGCAAGACTTGTGATCATACTAGTTGTGATATACATACTACTGTGGAGACCTATGATCATACTAGCTGTGATATACATCTGTGAGCATATAAGTGTTCAGACCTGTAGCTTATTGATCTATAGAAAAATGCATTCTTGGAAGTGCTCGGACAAGCTTGTGAAATACTCGGTTTATTGACTAGTTAAAGAGCTTGGGTAGTCTGCATGTGGAAGCTTATCTGTGGTAGCTTGGACGCACTTGTAAGAATCCCAGATAGATAAAATCAAGCTCATAATTAACATCTCTTGACAGTCTTGTGTGGATTTGAAGCTGCCTTGGGGATACTCTTGAAGACAAACTTGGAGTTGCCTTTTGTACTAATTTAAGGATTTATGAACGAGACCTTAGAGCATCATTGAAGCCATCCCTTGGTTAATATAGTGAATATCTTGCAAGAAGTTTGTTGGAGTCTTAAATAATTGTTATTCAATTCAAAAAGGAAACCTTTGAGCATTGTTGAAGATGCCCTTGTAGAATTCTTGAAGAAGAGGCTTAAAATAGGTGTAGAACTTGGGTTGATTATTGAAGACACCTTGAAGGTCTTGGAAATATTATTCGAGATCATGATGTGTTGAATCAATCATGAGGTGAATTTGGAAATATTTGTTTGGGTGACATGAAGAGCAGTGGTGACACCTTCTAAAGAAGACATGGTTTTCATTGATGAAGTGACTTGGAGGAGGCATTGCTAAATATAGACAAGGCTCATTGAAGAATATATTGGGAGTCGTGAACAATCATCAAACTTATCTTGACCAATTGAAGCTAATGGTTGGAGCCCTAGGGGTTGGAGCCTCATAGAGACAAGGTTGGTGCCTTGGAAGATAAGGTTGGAGCCCTAGAGGATAGGAGTCCTCAAGGGACTAGGTTGGATCTTGTACTAGAAATAGGGTTGGATCCCTAGAGGTTGGTGCCTCAATATCACAAGGTTGGAGACTTGGGAAGTCCAAGTTGGTGCTTGGCATAATATAGGCTGGAGCTTGGGAAATTGAAGATTGGTGTCTTCATCTAAGGTTGGATCCCTACACAAATATTGTACTTAATTTATTGATATTAATAAAATTATTTATTCTTATTGTTCATTTTTGTGTTCTAAATATAAGTGATATAAATGGTAAAAGTAACAATTGAAAATAAATATTGATTCATCCCCCTCTCAGTATTTCCAACTATTGGCATCAGACCCAGTACCTTCACTCAAAGACTAACAGCTTGAAGTTTGATCATTAGAACACAAATTGTGAAGCCAAGGAAGAAAGTCTCCAATCCTCCTAAAGATGTGTCTTCCTCAACCATCGAAATTGAATTCAATCAATTTGTGAAGGCTCCATTGTCCAATGGAAATTTTGATATATGGGAGGAAAGAATGAGGAATTTCTTAAAGACTCAAGGTGTTGAAGTTTGGAAATCGGTGATTAGGGATAGCATGATAGAAGGAGAATCCAAGGAGTATAATACAAGAGCAATGAAAGGAATCTTGAGTGGGCTACCTGATTCTATGAAGGCCAATTTTGAAAAAAAATTGTCAACAAAAGGAATATGGGATAAAATTCATGATCTTCACTCAAAAGGAGTTTTGACAATGATATTTAGTCAAGAAAATGATGGAAAATAAGAAGGAAACCCAAAGCTCATCAAGGAAGCTGAAGATAAGAGAAATGATGACATCAAGGCCAAAGAAGATCTAGAAGATGAAGGGAATAAATAAGACTTTGAGGAATATCTCCTAACAAAACTTATAGTTTACATGAAGGAAATTAAAAATTTGAAATAGGAAAATGAGGAACTTAAGAAGAAATCGCAAGTTGGTGACCAGGACAAGACTGGAAAGGAAGTTGACCTTGTCAAGCTTCAAGTACAAGAAAGAGATTAGGAGCTCGCTAAGATTAAGGAAGAATTTCATCAAAACAAAAGAAAGCATCATGAATAATTCATATCTATGAAAAATCAATTGGATAAGGAAAATAAAAGGGAAGAAACAAGCCACATTGAAAAAAGATGTAAAAACTTGAACAAACTTGAAGTAGAGATTGGTCAATACAAGGAAGAGGTCTCCTCTCTTAGATATCAACTATAAGAAGCAAGGAAACAAGCGCAAGGAGGAAATAAGGTGATGGAGACTTTGCCATTCATAGAAGGACAAGTTGATGAAGCAGAAAAGGATAGAAACACCATGATATGCCAACTAGAAGAAAAGGATGAAGAAATCTTCAAACTAAAATCGGACATCAATCTTCTCAAGGTCGAAACATGTGAAGCTACAAGAATAAAAGAATAAATGGAGAGAAGTCTAGAAAAGGAGAATGAAGAAATCCTCATAATGAAATAAAATAGCATCTCCGTTAAAATCGAAGGACACGAAGCAACAATGATGATGGAATAAATGAAGAAGCAACTAGTCACGAAAGATAAAGTTTGTGAAAAATTGAAAGGACAAATTGTCACTCTTAAAAAGAAAATTTTCTTGCCGAATAAAGACTTGAAAAGCTCTCAAACCCTGGATGACATCCTAAGTCATCAAATATCTCCTCTTGATAAATCAGGTCTTGGCTATGCAGGTGAACCCTCAAGCAAGAATGATAATGCTCCAAACAATAAGGATGTGAGGAAGCCAGGAAGAAATGATACTCCCAGTTCTAGCAAAAGCAGGAGTCAAGATGAAATTATAAGAAACCCTACTCCAAGGAGACTTATAGATGGTGTCAAGAATACAAAATGCAATCAATATCATCAAAGAATCCCAAGGCAAAAATACTTCAGAAGTACTTCAAGAAAATCTTCATCTCCTAGGTACCAAAGTATATTTCTTAGATATTTCTATTCTTGTACAAACTTTGGGCACATGGAAAAATATTGTAGGGAATTTCACAAAGATAAATATAATGGTCCTCGTCAATCTCCTAGAAGCAATTTTGCAAGAATAATTCATGATTTCTTATGCATGAACAAGATAGAGTGCTTCAATTACCATAACATTGGACATATGGCACGTGATTGTAACTTGACTTGGGTTCCTAAACAAGCTAAAACCATGACAACCAAGCCAGAGAAGAATGTTACACAAGTATGGAGAAGGCAGCAAGTTGAATCCGAAAGTCTCTTGAACACTCCAGCCAACAACACATGTTGTTGAATTGATAAAGTCATCCTTGATATTCCAGGTATTTGATGACAAGACTCTATCTAAAAGGAGACCATGCATACAGCTAGGGGGAGTTTTTTTATTCTTGAGATTTCTTGCAGAAGTTACCCATGAATGGGCCCTATGAAATCTTTGATGAGCATTCATCCTTTCATATATCGTCTCTCAGGAGCAACTCCATTGAAGAACATGATTCAAATATTGACTTCTTCCACCTGATCTCAAGGCAAAAATATTTCTTGAAGCTAGAGGAGGTTATGCAAGCAGGGGGAGTAGGTTCATCACAGGAATAAATACAAACACATCTATCATGGGCCATATTTCCAGAATAAATAGCACCATGACAGAGGGAGTAACATACATGTGAAGCACTACTATTCATGAAGAAAATATTCAGCTTGACAGGGGGAGTACTTGGGCACCCTGTTTTCCATTGATATCAAAGTGGGAGAGAATGTTGGAAGGGCAAGAATATTGCCATCAATGACAAAGGGGGGAATTTTCAATCAAGGTTGCCATTGATGCCAATATGGCTTTGACCGAGATGTCAATATTCTTGAGATGATTGGTTCCAGATGATAATGTCTTGCCCTAAGCAGTTTCCAAGTGTCTGATTGGTGATCTAGTGCCTAAGTACAAGCCCATAATGTGAAGAATTATACTTTATTAAGTCATACTTGTGATGATTTTATACTCTTATATAACCACACTTAATGATGGTGTTTGATGAATATTGGAAGACTAAGTGATGACGTGATTGATGATTGAAAGAGACCTTCCTAATGATACTCCCTATAACATATCAATGTGCCACTATGTAATACACTCATTGTTGATGTCCTACGATGGTCCTATGATGAAGGTGTTAAACAATGAAGAAGCCAAAACCATGACGAAGCCTAACAAGAGAAGCATATCTGCCCTACCTAAAATTCTACACTAATTAATGACCAGTCACATTAATTTTTTTTTTTTTTGAGCCGACCTGTGCTAGCCTACTCATGTCAGCCCTCCTCTTCCAATAGACATGTCTATTTGTTTGAGGTCAAAAATTATATAAATAGGAGTTCGAACTCCTCATTTTGAACATGATTTTTGGTGAATATTTCAGAGAGAAGCCACAAAAGAGGACATGACAGCAAGGAAGTCAAGAAGAATATATTTGGGTTGATTTTCTATCATTCAAGCTAATTATATTTATGTTTGGGCATGGTGATTGTTGTGACTTGGATCTGTGGACGACATTGTTGTGAGAGCACTTTGTGGCAAATAAAACTCAGTTTTCGGAAATATTGGGTGCTCAGAATTCGAACCTTACAACATAACCTATTTGAAATTGTGCCATTGTATCTCGGGTTTGTAACAACATACCTATGTGATCACCCTCAGACTACATGCAGCATAACTCTGTGATGACCCTTCACTACGACATTTGGCGGAAATTCCGACACTTGGTTCCGACGCTTTTGACCAAATGTCGGAAATTTCCCCAAATCTTTTCCATCCTGCCCGAAACCGTCGCTATACCGACATTTATAGAAAAGTGTCGCAATACCGACACTTAGACAAAGTGTCGCAATTGCGACGTTTGGAGGAAGACGTCACAATTGTGACACTATGGCCCAAAGCGTCGCTATTGCGACGACCTCCAAACGTCGCAAGTACGACACAACGTCTAAGTGTCGCAATTGCGACGTTTGGAGGCAGCCGTCCCAGTAACGACGCTTTTTCTGCCGTCGGTATAACGACACTTATATGCGCGCTACATAAAAATATGAAACTTATATGCGCGCTATACATAAAAATACGAAACTTATATGCGCGCTACATAAAAATACAAAACTTATATGCACGCTACATAAAAATGATTTTATTGTTTCGTATCCGTCACAATAGCTACATTAACGTCTGATATCACGCGTGCATTTGTAGAAATTTGTTGAATAATGATTAATTATCCACCGAGACTATCCTGATCACATACAATTCGAATTTATATGCAACACATAATCTCTTCCACTCAGATCATCACACATGCGGAAATAAAACAAGTGATAGCACATCAATTCATCATACACATTAACACAGTATGTATGGGGAAAGCTTATAGCTGAAAACCCTGCAGCTATTGTGTATATTATAATGGAGAAATCATGTAACAAACTCAGTACAATACTTCTCACAAGTACTCAGTACTTTCTCATAAAGTTACACACAAACTAGCTCCGTTTTGAACAGGTTACTGGTTCAAAACTCACTGCCAATTGCCTTGCCTCTATTGCGCAATCCAGGCCTGTCTATATAGAGATCCAAGGTTCGAAACTCCTTGGCTTGAAAATGCAATCATCATGGGCAATTCCTCCAAGTGTGGTGCAAATCTCATGCACAACTGATGTCGCCACTAATAGCTAACTCCACCCTTTCATCTACCTCTTTCACTGGTCTCCACTGAACTGATCATGCACTGTAGTGAACTGATGTTTTCTTGAGTTGAATAATGAGTTACTAATTAATGAATTAAATAATATTTAATTCACTCCACTCATTACTAGTTGATTAGCTAGTTAAACTAATCTCAACTAGTTCAACTAAGTTAAACCGAACACAACTCCACCAACTGTCTCATCAACTCCACCAAACTTCTGCCACTGAAGTCCTAACCGAAGTCAACCATGCATGAGCTCACCAAACCCCTAGGAATAGCATAATTCCTCTGTCAGATGCATGATCCACTTCTGTAGCTCGAACTGAAGTGCTCCAAGAGAGTAAACTGAAATTTAGAGTCCAAATATTATTAAGGGTAAATAATATTTGACTTTTCTATTTTTAGGATAGGCAGTCTAAAAATAGACTTCGACCTATATGTCTAAAAATAGAGGTCCATATATTTTTACCAACATGACCAATGCTCCAAGAATAACATACTGCAACCCCTGGACCATGCTCCATATGTCTAAAAATAGACATAGTCTAAAAATAGACTTTGCGCCAGAATTTGCCTGCGGGCCCACTTAGTGAAGGCGACTTCATTTCACTAAGCTCCATCATCTTGCTGCATTTTAAACACTCCCTCTCAGCAAGATATGGATTATATTGCAACCACTTATCCTCAGCCTCTGTGGAATTCGAACTTGCTCCTAGTGAGTCGCCTTTCAAATCGCAAATGGCTCGGCATCCTGATCCTCACGTAGGAACACTATGAAAGCATCATGATTCTGCCTACCGAACACAATCTCCGATATGATGGTACTGATGTCAGCATGTGTTTGGACCTATCATGAAAATACTCGATTAGACTCGAGAGTTTAATGCAACTCCCCGTTATCACGACAGGTCTCACTCAGAGGGTCTCAAATGCAAACCTAAACAAACTCAAGCGTAGATCTTCCTCATCCAAATAGCCTCGCATGCGTGCAAGCTAGTTGCCCTGTCACTCGGCTCTGTCGCACACTGAGATGCTACAGTATCCTCGTCTCAGCTGCACTGCATGAAACTATGTTGTCGACCCAATGTTGAAAACTCCTCCAGTAGTGTTCTTCCGATCAGTTGGACTCCACGCCCAATACATCGGTGAAGCGAAAAGTCATTCGCTCCATCCTCCCGTCTGCACTAGCATGAGCATGTATCTCGGAGATGTGTGCACTCTAATCATAGCGTTTCACACATGCTTGCTCAGCCTCCCAAAAGAGCTTGGTAGGCTTAACCTACTAGCTTGCGAAAGTCCGGGTTAATCGATAGCAGGCTATATCTGGCTGTCGTGTATCAGACCGTGATACATAAGCGACCCTCACCAACCTAGCCGACAGAGGTTGCGTATACACTACCTCTCGTCGAAGCAGCATCACTCCTTCCTCCAACCACCGTGAAGAGGGGAGTGCAACGGGCTTAGCGCGCTTGCATGTTGAACCTTCCCGTAATCTCTGGGCATACTGCCCCGCAGAAACAAACAGAGTTCTTCTGCGACGCCAAATCTCCAATCACAGTAAATAATGAAGGATGCCCAAGTCCTTCATCTCAAACTCGTCGTGCAATATCCTCCTTGCATGAAAGTACTCAAATCTGCTCATCGCCGGGTCAAAACGCATCACTCTACATACGTCAGTACGATGATCAGTCAAACTCTTTCCCCCTCCACCACAATCTAGCATCCTGGTTAGAGTCCGCCTCACTCTTGGAGAATCCAAGCTCGTGAAGTATGCATGTTCATCTGTCGAAAGTGTGCAGAAAGCACGAAGGTGCTTGCTTCAACCCATATAGTGCTCTCTCTTGAGTCCCAGCACACATGCGACTCAGCTTCGTCGAAGATCTCAAAACCTTCGAGACTGCTCTATGTACACCTCTCTCTCACTGACTCTGCGTAGAACGTAGCCTTCACATCCTTTGATGAATGTGCCACCCCATCTCGCCCCGAGAGAGCAAGCGGATCGCTCGGTATGGAAGAGAGTACCTTGCGGCACAGTCGCAAAAAGTCTCCTCATAGTCAATCGCGGATTCGTGAAAGACACGGGCGACAAATCTCAACTCTGTACTTTCCACACTCAGCTGTCACGTGCTGCCTACCTTGTAGATCCATCGCGAACTCACCACTCACGATTTCCCAACTCGGTCTTGGGACAATCTCCCATGCATGCTGTTCTCGACGATCGAATCATATTCTTCGATCATGGCATCAACCCATGCGGGTTCCTCCACGTCTCCTCTAAAGAGATGGCTCCAGTCACAACACATTGACTCACAAGAGCCATGTATCCGAAAGGTACCGATCCAAATGACCCGCCTCATCTTTATGCCATGTCGTCGTGAGGGTGGTACTCACAACCTTCTCTCGCATCTCGAGCCGCCGCTCGCCTTGGCACGTAGTGCGCATCGCCCTCTGCGATGCTGGACATCGCATAGGTGGTTTCTTCCACCTCCCGAACCTCCTCTCGTGGCTGATCCACATCCTAGAGCTCCTCCTTAGGAACTAATAGCTCCATCATCTACGCATGCAAGTGCTTAGCTCCCTCTCAAGTGAACACCGCATGGCTTTCTCCTCCGAAATATTTATATCTGTTGCACAGCAGCCTTACACTGTCCGAAACATACACCATAGTTGTGACGGTGCTATCAGCGTACCCCACAAATATTCCAACTCAGCAGCTTGGATCCAGCTTCCCTTCTCGCATCCCTTCGCTCTGTGCATGTAGAGCAGAGAACCAAAAGATCTGCCAGAATGGGAAATATCGTGCCTCTTGCCGAATAAGCCTCCTCCCGGGTAGTACTCATGCCAAGAACCTTGTGAGGACAACTATCTACATATATTAATCGTATTGCATGCCTCGACCCACAAGTGAAGCAGGCTTTCTGATCATGCAACATCGCTCTGGTAGCACCCACGATCGCTACGTTCTTCCGCTCGACGCACCCTGCTTCTGCTTGTGGGTTATGGGGTGCGATGAGCTCTCTCGAATCCCTTCTACTGTTCATGAAACTTCTTGAATTCAGCCGAGACGAACTCACCACCATTATCACTCCTTAGAGCAATCACCTTCTTCCCCGCACTCCTTCTCGACCCGCAGCTTTAAACTCACGTAACTTTCGTGAATGTATCGCTCTTCTCTCTGCATGAATAAGATCCAAAACGACTTTCGAGGAGAAATCATCAACAAAGATCACATAATACGGCTGCTGTGGTCGGGCATCACCTGAGAAAGGACCACACTGCATCTGTGTGGAACTCTCTCAGGATCGTGCGCGTGAGCAGCGACTATCCTTCTCATGAAAGGTGGCTTTCACATACTTCCCTAAAGTACACCCCTTTCATTGATATAGGACCACAGCAGTGTGCCCTTAGGGAAGCCCAATAGAAATCGTCATTTGTACTCTAAAGCTCTCATGGTGAAGGCGTGGCCCCAATCGACTTGTGCTGATTCGCTCGCTCATCATCCCGGCTCACCACTTCTCCGCCTTGCATGCCATAGTCAGCAAGTGAGCCATCTACCCGCAAGCTGAGCAAAGGTTCTTGGTTCGAACCCCTGATCTTCCGAGTCTCTCCAGCGAGTCTTCTACTCTTGCGCAGAAGGCTTTTTCCTTCGCTCGAAGACCACATCATACCCCTTATCCTCCAACATCGCCACGGAGATCAAGTTCTTTCTTCAATCTAGTCATGCATGACATCCTTCAATACTGAAAGGGTTTACCGTACTCCCTTCCGAAAGGATATGGATACCGATACACGCAGCACCGTATCTACAGCATCATCAGCCCATCTCGATGGCACACCCAAATCTTTGTCCTCCGTGATCCGAGAAAATCTCGTCTCCGGCGTCATATGAAATGACGCACGATACATCCAAGAACCACTACCAGATCCCAACACACTTGAAAGCCCAAGCATCGATCGGTGAAAAGTCAAGCTCACGAACCGTGAATCCAAAGCTTCTCCATCTCTGAGGATCTTCCCGCCTTTGCTTGTTCTTCTTCTCTTTGGAGCAATTGAGTAGCATACAATGTCCGTGATCATAAGCGTGAAAACACTTCACTTTCAGCCATATCCTGCTTCTTGTCTTCTGCACCGAAGCTGAGAGGTTTTCTTACTCCCTTCCCCTTCTTTGCTTTGGCCACCAAAAGCGCGAGCTTTTCTTCATCGACTCCCTTTGATGAAGATCCATCTCGAGTAGTCCTCCTTATCTCCCTCTGCATGAGATCCGCTCAAAGGCGCTCCCCATCCCGGGGCAAGCCTTCTCCCGGCCATTGAAACTATCTTGATATAGAGTGCCAAGCCTTCGAAGACGAGGAGAGCGGGTCAACCATGTCCTTGTCTTCGATAGTCACCCCCCACACTTCCTGACTCATCTCTCATGACTGAGTGGACTTCGTGAGGTATTTGGCGTACATCGTGCGCCTTTCTCCATCTTGATGTTCCCGAGCTTATCTTTGAGCGCTGTGCCTTCCTTTGGTCGTCTCTTTACTCCTCGGAATAGATCCGTCAAATCTTTCCACATTAAATATGGAGTAGCCTTTCCATGCTAAAGCTCGATGAGCAATATGATCCTGATGCCCTCCAACAGATCCTTCTCGACCTTACGCCATCTTCTTTTGCCATGTTTCGACTTCAAGCAGATCGGTGGGCTTTCTTTTGGACATCCGATATCTACGAACTCCTTCGAGCACCATTATCTTCTAATCCTTTGCCTCCATGCGATCCTTCCATGCAACATAATTCGAGCGCTTGTCAAGAGCATATTCGAGTACGCAAACCGTTGAAATACATTTTCAACACTCTGCACATTAAGAAAACAAAATTAACACAAAATTTTGAATTCCACCTCAAAGCCTGTCAACCGCTCTAGATCCGGTGAGAAAAATTATTTTCTAGCACGAGAGATTGACTACAAGGGGAGCATTTACCGCACCTTTCACTTTCCGAAGAAAGATGAATCCCGGGAGGCTACCCTGGCGCATGCGGACTGTCTACAGAAATAAGTTTGTAATCACCGTGATGATCAATCTCCGCTTTCAATAGCTCCGATACCATGTGTAGAAATTTGCTGAATAATGATTAATTATCCACCGAGACTATCCCGATCACATACTAATTCGAATTTATATGCAACACATAATCTACTTCCACTCAGGATCATCACACATGCGGAAATAAAACAAGCGATATGCACATCAATTCATCATACACATTAACACTATATGATAGCGGAAAGCTTATAGCTGAAAACACTGTGCTATTAGTGTATATTATAATGGGAGAAATCATGTAACAAACTTAGTACAATACTTCTCACAAGTACTCAAAGTATTTCTCTCGCAAAGCTACACACGACTATTCTGAGCTAATGTTACCTGGTTCAAAACTCATCGCCAATTGCCTTGCACTCTCATTGCGCAATCCAGCTCGTTTCAGTATAGAGATCCAAGGTTCAAATCTCCTTGGCTTGACAAAGCTAATCATCATGGAAATTCCTCCAAGTGTGGTGCAAATCTCATATGACAACTCAGATACGCCACCGATAGCTAACTCCACCCTTTCATCTACCTCTTTTCAACCTGGTCTCCACCGAACCGATCATGCAATCGTAGTGAACTAGATGTGTTCTTGAGTTGAATAATGAGTTACTAATTAATGAATTAAATAATATTTAATTCACTCCACTCATAACTAATTGATTAGCTAGTTAAACTAATCTCAAAGTCAGCTTCAACTAAAATAAAACTGTTTAACACAACTCATACTAGCCGTCGTCTATTAACTGCCACCAAACTTCGCACATCGAAGTCCCTAATCAAGTCAACCATGCACATGATGCCATCAAACCCCTTGGGGAATGCGTAATTCTCTGTCAGATGTGCATGAGCCACTTCGTAGCTCGAACCGGGAGTGCTCCAAGAGATGACTCATTGTTAGAGTCCAAATATTATTAAGGGTAAATAATATTTTGACTTCCCTATTTTTCAGGAGCGCGCCTAAAAATAGACTTTCGAATTCTTCGTGACCTCCATAGGGTCACAAAAATAGAGTCCCATCTGTTTTCTACCATACATGACCAATGCTCCAAGAATCACATATCGCGCTCCGGACCATCTCTATATGTCTAAAAATAGACATAGTCTAAAAATAGACTTTACGTCGAGACGTCGCACAGGCCCACTTAGTGAAGGCGACTTCATTTCACTAAGCTCCATCATCTTGCTGCATTTTCAACAAGATCAAGCCCTCCGCCTATTCACAGAACTAAGCATTCGCTCTGACTTCTTGTAGGAACAAAATTTGTCCTCGCATTCGCCCGCCGTTCACAGCTCTTCGTGACGCATTCGCCTACGCCTCTGAAAAATGGTAGAGTTTACTATGCACGTGTGCCCTTCCTCCTATAGTAGGATTGACTTCATTTTGGGTTTTTTTTGGTCAATTCCATTGATTGTGTGTGGGCCGTAGGGTTCTCTCTAGATTTCAGAATCAAGATTCAATACCCTCTATTATCTTCATACACCCCAATGACAGAGATTTAAATTTTTCCTAAAGAAAACACTTATTAATTTGCGACCCATTATTTCTCCCCGCTTTGACCCTACATTTAAATGAAAACAAAGTATTTAATTTCAACTACAAAATCTATTAGTGTTCAAATGTACATGTGTGCTACATTAACATCACGATATCACGCGCGCATATCAGCTCCGCTGTCGTTCTAACAACATCTCGTCGCACATTCGCTCTCGCTCTCTGCAGCAAAGATTACGCCCCGAGCGCTCTTGCGAAACAAAGCATTCGCCACGGTTTCTCTTGCGTAATACATGTCAGCTCCTCGACGCTCTGCGTAGTAATAGCATTCGTCTCTGCTATCTTTCACTCTCAGCTCTTGCTGAGCAACATTCGCCCGCATTCACTTTCTCGCCTATCGCGGAAACATCATTCGCCTCGCTCTAGCAAATGGTAAGTTCTTTACGAGCGCCCCTTCCTCCCTATAGTACGGGGTTGACTCTATTTGGGTTCTTTTTGGTCTAAATTCCATTGGATTGTGTTGAGCCGTGGGTTTCTCTCTGATGTCATGAATCAAGATTAAATACCCCTCTATTATCTTCATCACCCAATACAAGATTTAAATTTTTCCCAAAGAAACACTTATTAATCTTAGCAGCGTTATTTCTCCTCGCTTTAAAAACCCTACATATTTAAATGAAAACAAGCATCGCATTTCAACTACAAAAGAAAATCTATTAGTGTTCAAATGTACTATGTGTGCATCACTTGTGTAGGGTATTCCTTTTCCACTTTCACATTATCCAAGAATGTGTGCGGTATAGTTCATATTTTTTTGCGATTTAGATTATCTTGAAAAAGGGAAAGGTAAATTATTTCCCATGGAAAAAGAAGGTTTTCCCTTTTTATAGGTTGTGTTGGACTTACGTGGAAAAATTTATGGTATGCCTTTCATATTATGTGAGTTTCTAAAATTTTAATTAACGATTATTCTACATGAAAATATAATTACCTATGTGATGTCCTTCATCACTAATTAAAATTATAGGGTTTCAATTTCCTAGACTCTAACTCATCTGATGCTAAATTCTAGGTTCTCATTGGTTGATCACTCCTTCCATGCGATTTCCCTTTCTCACGGATCTTGTCATACTTTAAAAGTCATCAATGATACATATATTATTTCGTATCCCCAAAAGGAAACTTTATAGTAGAACATATTGTGAAGTTTTTTTTGACACTTGAGGATTCTTTTAGAACTACATACGTATGACACTATGCTATCGAGTTACATACCCAAGCAACTTGTCCTTAATAACCACACTATGAGGTAGGTTTAGCCAATTTGAACTTGTTGGGACATAGCATATGAAGTTGTGTGATGAGTCCATATCACCAGTGTCTATTATGGTGACAAAAAGTGAAGACACGTAATGATAGTTATTATGTTAACATTACTAGAAACATTTTTCGAAATTATCCATGCTATCAAGATGTCAAAATTTCCGAGGCATTAGGTGTCAATACTGTGTAGCTAATAGATAATAATAATAATATAAGAGAAATCAAAAACTTTATTCTTGAAATATAGTGTTACACATTGGTAACCTAGTTCATGAGTTACTAATCACCCAAAGACTCGCAGAAACAAACTTAAAATATAAATTAAACCAACATAAAGAGAATCCAACTAAGGGTTTCTCGACAAATCATGCCATAACTTTCGGGCATTTTGAAACCCAAATTTGAATCCATCGGAAGTAAGACAATGCAAACTCGTATGGATTTTTCAATGCATGTTTTGCATGCTACACTTATTCTCCGTCTAGATATCATTTTTTAAATGGAACCATTAGTCAAGCCCACAATCCTTTATGCTGAAAAATTTCAGCTCCTATTTGAGCTCTCTTTTTGCTCCACCACCTCCATCAAACATATATGAAAACACTATCATCATGATCTTGGAATTCCATTACATATGTATGTGCCAAAAGTGATCTTGGAAACATGCGCATGAAGAGAAAAAGTGCAGAATGTAGCATGGAAAATCACATGCATGCCACTTATGAAAACCACTGCTACTAGAAAGGTCAAAAAAATACTTAAGGCCTTAACTTAATTTTGAATCCAAAAAACATGACAAAAGCAAAAGGATTAGTGAAAACATGGAAAGTGGTGTGGGTGAGCGACCATAAATAAAAAAGTGAAGATACCTTTCCCAAGATGCTCTTTGTCAGATTTGTATGAAAACATGTTTTCCTTTCCCTTTATACATGCGTAAGTGAATGCATTATAGGTATGTGTTTTTCCCGTGAACTAGGAGAAGCCTACTTAAATATATCATTCTAGAGTAGATAAGTTTTCCTTGACACGATAACCTCATAGAAACTTATCATTGAATTTGATGTTGGGATGGGATTGTAAAGATAACAACATCTTCATTCCTACAAACTAGATTCCTTCCCTCCCGGGAGGTTAGGACACCGAGTATTGAATCAAATATGAGTTTTAACTTCTTGTATTGATTTCATCAATCTTGAAATTCAGACTATTGCATGTCTTCTACCGTTTGTCTTCATGTTTTAATAATTTGCATCATATCGTACAATAGGAAATTAGGAATTATGATTATTATTACTTTCATGAGATCTCATTAAGTTACTTTTAAGTTTGCATGGTTTAGTGTGAAATGCTATTCTAGTGTGCCCCCTAGGGCCTGTGAAGGAATGCCAAGGATTGAGAACCCTAGTTTTTAAAATGGTATTGTTTCTTATACTCAAAAACTCAACATCACTTCTTATTAGTTCTTAACAACGAGTGTTGTAAACAATTTGAGAATTGATATAGCAAAATCCGCACTTCTCAAAGATAAAGTCCTAAAAGCTAAAGCTAAGTGTGATACCATGTGTAATTCAATAGCCCCATTGTCACCTCACCAACTCCCTTTTTCACTTGGGCTAGCTTTCCTCCTCCAACTCAGGGGTTCTCCCTAGTAGATGTTAGGGATCTAATGGCCCAACCAAACCAAGTCAAGAGCCCCCTAACTCTCTATGTTTACTACTATCAATCAAAATATTGAACAATAGGGCGTCAGGACATGCATCCCGCGAAGATAAAATTGTGAGTAGGTATTTTTGGGTAAATTTCAAAGGGAAAGTCCCAAACACATATAATCAAGGAATTATAACGTGATTTCAAACGATTAAATATCAAAAATCATCTAAAGGATATATGAAAGGAAAAAGGTGATGGAAGATAGAAAGTGCCTTAGCTTAAATGCTCTAAGGATTTTTCAATAGTTGCTCCTAAAACCTTCACTTTCAAGGCCCTTCAAGATCGTCTCCAATAATGCTATACCATCAGCTTCAACAATGTTGCTCCCAAAATATCCTCAAGGTCTTCACAACAAGTTTACTAGAAGTTGCTCCAACAATATATTCAATAAGGTATTCATTGTCAACTCGTCTCTTGTTTGGGTGCTTTAATGTGAAATGACATGTTTCGATGGATCGAATTCAATGCAAGCAAGATATTTGAAAACTCTAACTCAGTCTGTCCTGTCTTAGTTAGAAATTATTTCAGCTTTTCATTTTGTGTTTTCAAGTTTTTACATTTATATAATTTTATATGTAATGCACGGTGATCGATCGTATCACGAGAACAACTCTGTAGACTCGGGATGATCGTGGAAAGAGGTGCTGAGTAAGAACATGTAAAGTGCCAAAGCATTGCTCTATCTTCGAATTATTTTAGTTATTTACATAATTGAAATAATATTAATTTTGTTCAAATATGTAGACACTCCCAGCCATGGTATGCTCGATGATTCCCTCTTTGAGGAAGTTGAGCTTTCTTCATCCTCATCTCCGAGTGTTCTTGTTGCGAAAAAAGGCTACGAGATGCATGGTCTTAATTTAATACTCGATAGACGCGCCTCAAACACACCTAAAATTTGAAGATGAGGATAAAACATATTATGAGCCCATTCACAAAGATATCGAGCAATAATAAAAAGTCAAAGGTATCTGATTCTCGCATGAGATGAATTGTGATAGTTTGATTTTAATTTGTTACATTGACTAAACTAACAAAAAGTTCTTTTGTATGTAGCATTTTTTTGAGCACTTTGCTGAACCCTAAGTGCTAGTGGTAACAGGGTATGCTACAAGAGACATTGCTATCAACAACCTCTCGTATTCACCTTCTACTCCTTTAGGTGCCGACGAAGAAACGATATCTGCCAGCCTACGGACACCTAGCCATACCCAATGAACGTGTTGGCAATGATGAGGACGATATGGCCAACCACATTATTGCATTTCCCTAGAGCCATACCCTGTCAGCTCCACAGGTGACCTATTACATGGCATGTTGTTGGTGACCATGAAGAGTGTCCCTATAAAGGCATGTACAACTCTGTGCAAATTTTTAATATTTTAACTATTTCATGTACTTTATTTAAAACATCATTTATTATGATTTTTGTCGATAGTTTTTTATTGAAAAAATAAGACATATCAGGGTATTAAAAAATTTTGGTTCTTTTGTCAAAATTTATGAGCTTGTTAGGAAAATACTAAACCTATAATGGTTTTTATCTTAAATTTGTGTGAAACATAATCTGAAATGAAACCTTTTTGTTTAGGTTGTTAGTAAAGGGTGTGCAAACCCATTCAAATTACTAGGGGCATTGATAAGACAATAAAGGCCCTTGTTTCTAACTCAAAATTTTGTCAAAGGAGGTAAACGCTTGCCTTTTGAGTAAGTGCGGTTTTCCTTTTTGCCGATGGTTTGGTGTATCTAATTGAATTAGTTGCCTAAGATATTTTTGGTTGCAAACTCCTTTTCATTTTTCATACGTATTGGCCTTGTGAATACATTTGATTGTGTGGTCTCTTGTTAGATCTACAACATTTAGTAGTTGTTTAGTCTATATGGCCGAGGTGCACTTTTTATTATGGAAATAGTTGATGCAATATTGTCTATTTAATCCTTACTCATGTGAGTAGCATGTTCGGGAAGTTTCTTGTGAAACATTTGGTATTCAAAATGACACTCTGATCCTATACAACATCATGCACTTGACTTCAAAATTCATATTCAAAGTGTGCTGCACAATTCCTGCAAAATTTCAAATATTTATGTTGTTTTAAACCATTATCTTTTTCATGTATTGGATCACTGAAAATGTAGAAAAGACTTTGGTATGAAACCAGACGTTTGGTGAATAATTTCCATGCGACACAACCACTTCCAAGACATGATTTAGAATTAGAACAATATGTGCTTATGAAGCATAGAAAGATATCCTTGATGCATTGTCAATGTTTGGCTAGGGTTATATTTTGGAGAAAATAACTCCTTATTCCTAGAATGAAGTGATCTTCCAATACAAGTAAAATGCGGAGAAGAGAGATCATCGTGTGATGCAACAAAACTGAAAATTGGACCCCATGGAGAGTGTGTGTTCACAATCACTCTATCGACGATTTTCCCTTGGTTTTACCCCGTTCTTTTCTCTCAACACAGAGTCTAATTGACTTCTTCATTTCTTCGTTTATTTATCAAATTCGTAGAATTTGATAAATAAATACTATCCACAATGGTAGGACTTTTTAATTTATATTCCGACTTTTATATTATCTCCTAAGCTCTTAGTAACTAATGTTTAACTTTCAACACTTTGTATTTATACTCCATGTTTCTTTTTAAATAAATAACTTGTAATGAACTTTCGGCTCTATATTTTCACCACCCAAACCTTACAACAATCATCGCTCCGGCACTTATGCTAATTATCCGCCAATCGCTTTAATTAAACTATTTCATTATACTCACGCCCCACCTATATATATCAATAACCAATCAAACACTCGTATCGTACACAGCTATCTTTCGCGACACCTTAGTTAACCTCAGGACACGAGTTCAACATCACGACCACCGTCGATGGCCCTTCTCCAAATCAACGAATCTTGGAAATTTGCATCTGACTGTCCAGCGCATGGCTTTAACGTGCTGCGATGGGTGCGGGGTTAAACGGTGGTTTTTCCTGCAGAGGTCACTTCGCCTACATGTCGCATTCCCTATGGAATCACTATGCTGAATAGGAGAATATCGCCTACTGTCAGCAAAAAGCTGCGTGCGATATGGGCAACCCGCTTTTGTGATTCTGGGCTCGTGGTTTTGGTACGGAGCTTGACCACGTGCAAGCTTTCGGTTTCATTACTCCTTTTGTTTGTTAACTCATGATCCCGATCACTCGGGCCGTTCCGAAAGCACAACACATTTTGTCTCTTTATTTAGCAGATTTTTTATATTTGAAAGTGCAGTTTTCACGACCTACTGTTTCTCTACTACGGCACCTCGCCTTCGGGGTGGGGTGAGTTCACGTTGTTATCCAACAATTTACTGGGAATTCAAAGACTGGATAAGAATGGAATTATCGATACCCAATCACCTCACAGCTTAAACAATTATTCACAATGTGGCTCAGAATAATTCAATGGCAACTAAGCTTGGAAATCATTTATCTGAAACTAATTGTTCATACATAGAGATAGAGGTTTGCGTGAAATCCCCTCTCTCACTCTCCTCTTCCCTCTCTCACTTTTATTCATCGCGAGGAATTAAATTTATATACATAACATATATGGCTCTGTCGCTTCCTCCGAGAGGAATCTGTCTAGAAATCAAAAAGGTCTAATTATAATAATTCAACTAACGCAACATCGTTCGAGCTCTACCAACTCTAACTAGTGTGTTACATGCAGTATCTAATCCGAGAGTATTGACACCTAGTCACAGCTACAACTCAAATGTTTCCGAACCCTCCTAGCCACAACATGTGGACAAAACCCCTATATTGTTTGCTAAGTGCCTAATGCCCCCGCATCATCGTAGACATAAACCTATTAACAAAAGTGAACGAGTGGAATGATTATTAATTATGGCATACTAAGTTGTCGATGATTTGTGAATATTTGTCTACTTTCTTTTAACATGTAAAAATGTTGAAATTCCAAACTTACATCATCATGGTTTGGCATCATGAGTTTTCTTGAACTAATTGTCCACCATGCTCATAATTTCATTGTCGTATTCATATCTATAAAACAACATTTCAAATAATAATAATAAAGTTCTATAAGAAAAATCCAGGACCTCCATCGTCAGCTGCTCCTTGTGTAAGACAAAGTCATATCTAATTGCATTACACAACACGACACATAAGAATCTCCCAGTATCCTAGTGGTATGTATCCAAACTCTTGTACTATATGTCTTCAAGACTTATGTTGACATTGCCAATGAGATATTTAAGCAGATGATAATATGGAGCCTTCTTCATTGTTGTATATGTAATACGTCTTTATTAATATAAAGATTAAGGATGGTTTTGTCTTTCCACGAAAATGAAATATAAAAATAATTTATTGTAGGTCAATTGAAAAGTTTTTTTTAAAAGCTTTTTCATTATGGAGAAAGCGACATAGATATATGCCCCTTCTGATTGAAATTGGACCGCATTACTAAATTTGATCACTGTGTGGACGCAACAAACAATAAAACTATTCCAGTCACGCGTTATATAAAACATATAACAAAACCCTTTGTCAAAACCTGCAGACGAACCCTTTAGCCAGTGGGTATTTCATCACGAATTGATCATTTTACCATGTACCTTCTTCTAGAGGAATATTCTTCCACTGTGATTAGGTACTTCATAATGGTTATATGTCAAAGAGATCTGGCGAATGTTTATACTATAACTTTTTGTGGTTCAAGAATCAACTTTCATTCTTCATCTAATTTTGGAAGTTCATATTTACATTGGCATAGTTTTTCCCAAAACCTTTTTTTAGGCAATATACATGAAAAACCTTATGAATGCAAGAGAAGAAGGAAAAATATAACTTCTATACCACTTGTGCAATCCTATGAATAATTATTTAGGGTCATAAATAGCTATTAAGATTTTTGGCTAATTCTTTATTCTTCTTTTTCTTGAATTAAGATTGCTTATAATGATATAATCTAAAAAAATATCCAATTACCCTCCTCAAATTATCTTTTCACTTCAATGTTGTTCCCTCTTGTTGTTTTATCATGTTTTCATAGTCATTTGAAGGTTTTCCACATAATAATTTCTTGCAAAGTTTCTTTAGTATTTTCCATATGTGACTCTTGTTTCTACTATACTTTGGACTTATCTTGCAAAAAGTATGAGATAATAGGAGTTGGATATCCATAAAGGGCCTTAAATGGGGAAATTTTAGTAGATGTGCTGATAGGTAGTATGATAGTATCATATTACCATTCTTCCTCGAGGAACCCACTTCATCCATTAAGACTGCTTTTTCTTAAAGAGTAAACATTGCGATAACCTTAAAAACGTTTGTTAACTATTTTGTGTTTTGACCCATTTGATTGTGTTTGATATGTAGAACTCATGGCGGCTAGTGTTTCTCCACTCCTATTAAATAATTATTTCAAAAGTTTTCTTGTTACTATTACTTTAGAAACCAGAAGAATATGAATTTCTTTCACTTCGACACTTTTTGCCACTTGGCTTTGTTGTTTATGTCACTTTGAGCTTTCCACAAAAAATCTACAAAATTTGTCTATATAAATGACCACAAAAATAAGTCATACTTACCTTTATATTTTCGATAGAACTCACGTAATAAAGTCTATTGATATATCTTCTAGTCTTTGAATATGTATGTGGAATGGTTGAAGTAACCCCTAGAGATTTTACTATCTCTCTTTTATTTATTATGCAAACCTGACCTTCTCTTACAAAATTTTGAATATCTTTTCTTCATTCCTTCCAAAAATATATTTTTTGATCCTTTGAGATGTTTTAAGGAACCACATGTCCTGCACTCGAATGAGACATGGGACTCCCTTAATATTTGTTTATTCAAATATGCTTGCGTGAATAAAAATATTCTACATTTGTACCCAAAGTATATCTCTATTTCACTCCCATGTATCCATAGAGTTCAGTACCCATCACTTTATAAATTTTAGTTTTTGTTTAGTACTATTTTCATTTTCCATTATGGAAAAGCTTCTTCTAGCCACACTGAAAAGATAAAAAGCACACTGGATATAAATTTGAGGCCTATTCTATTTTAGAAAGAGCATCATGTACTATATTTTCCTTACCCTTTTCTAGGTGATTATCTCAAAATTAAAACTTCTTGCATTTTTTCTCCTCATTTTTTGTTAATCTTCCTAATGAGATCTATAGCTTCAAAAAATACTCTATACATCACATGTACATCTTGACTTTATAGTACCTCCTAACTGATATGCTCATCCCCATTTTTACTGCATGTAATATTAGCTCTCCCATTTATTTTTCATACGTAGATTTCACCAAATATTTTCTTTGGATTCCTTGCTTTTAAAAGCCAATGATATCCCTTATTGTGTTAATGTTATGTAAATTCCTTGTCCTAGTGCCTCACACTCTACTGTGAATGTTTGACCAAAATTAGGTGCAACCGATGTTGGTGTAGAAGACATGGCATCCATTGAAAGAGATAATGCCAAAGTAGCCTCATCATTCCATATAAATGATATTTTCTTCAAGAGATATGTGAGTGGACTTGAAATGCATGCATAATTCTTAACAAATGATCAATAATATCATGTAAGTCTAAAAAATCTTCTAAGAACCTTGATTTTCTTAGGAATAGGTAATTTTGTAATAGCTTGCATCTTTTGAGGCTCCAACTTCACTCCTTCCTTTAAAACAATATGAACCAAATACTTCAATTCTTATTTCCCAAAAGCACATTTGGATATTTTTACACAAAAATGATTGTTCTCAATAATTATTTATATAAATTTTCCACATGTTTAGTGTGGTATTCCCTTAATTTATTATAAATATGTGTATTATCAAAGAAAACCAACACAAATTTTATAAGATGGGATCAAACAAAATTGTTCTCAAGTCAAGCCCGCCGGACTTCAAACGGCGATAAACCATAATTCAAACCAAATTTGCGTTCCAAAATAGCCTGCTGATGTCGGCCAATTTTGTGACGCGAAAACCAAATGAATTCCGCCCTAATATTTTTCGAGTCTGAAGTTGGGCTAGCGTACGGAGGGAGAGTTGTGACGCGAATTTATTATCAAATTCACCCTAATATTTTTCGGGTCTGGATTTCCACTGCGCGAGCAGCCCAAACAAAGATCCGCTCCAATCAATTTCTACCACGTGTCCTCAATAAAAACTTGCCCTGCTCCCGGCTGTGGGTGCATTCGATGGCGTTTAAGGTGATGGGACATGGATATGGCGATTTCATATCAATCGCATTAACATTTAACGTTGTTCAATTAAGTTTTCACATCAAATCCGCGTTAATTAAGTTTTAACACTGTTCAAGATCGGACCTCCACTCCTCTTAGCGATTCAGCACGCTCCAATATGACCCGGCCTTCGGCTCTCATTATTAATGATCAGAGATTAATTATGACGGGCGTCCTTTGATTGCATTGTAGTCGGGTCAACAAAATGGCGTTTAGCTATGGTTTTTCAGACGAGCCGGTTGCTAGATTACACTTCTTGCTAACTGTGACGATAAGGAGAAGTGGCCAGCTGAACTGCTGCCTAGACCTTGCTGCATATCTGCATTTCTCTCGATTCTGTCTCTGTCTGTCTTCCTCTGTTTCTTGGAATTCTGCTTCTCCGTCTCCTCTTGTGCCCACTGCGCCTAAGACTGCACCCATGCCTCGCGTGCGTCATAGGATGTGTTGCCATAGGGGGAGCACTAGAGGTCAACCCCTGCGCGCTCCCTCCAGCTCCTCAACAGAGTCGACTTCCAGCCAGTCCAGTGATTATTACGCAGGTCGATATCCAAATACTAGGAGTGGGCGGGGTCGGGTTGTAGGATCTGGCCACCGTATTGATTCCCCTGCTCCTCGCTTCCCCACCGCTAGTTCACCTTATCCCACGACACGCACTGCGCAATTTTCCTTTAATTGCTCTCTCAACCGCCCGCGAATCACGGCTTTAGTCACTGTGGTCTTCCGCGAGGAGGCCCAAACGGAGGAAGAATGCACCCGTCCGACGGGTTTGAGCTCGGAAAAAGCCGGCCAGCATTCGGGTCTTCAGGAGGGGAGCCATGGCATGCATGTGGAGGTAGCACCTAGCGATCCTGGACCTTCCGAAGGATGGTGCCGAATCGTGGAGGAACCACCGGAGGAGTAGTTTGGTTAATTTGTTTTTCTTGCTTAGCAGGCCCACTTAATTGGGCTGCTTTTAGATTATTTTACTGTGCTGGACCTTTGTAATATTTTTTAATTCTGTAAATTAACGTTCAAGACTGGTTTCCCCGTATGAGGGCAGTCTTCTTAATTTTTTGATTTTTTGATGACAAATTTGCCAGGAGTCTGGCCAGGCAATGTTTTTGACTTCGGTGTAATTTTATTCCCAATGTTAATAGATTAACTTTACTTAGAATTCTCACATGATTAGCGTTTTTCTTGATCTGTTCAAGGATTTTGGGTACTTTAATTTGTATTTGGAACAATGGATGTTGGTACTATATCTGTTGCTTTACTATTCTACATACTGCTATTTCACTTTCTTATAGATGCCTCGGGCATATTTGGATGCTTTCTCAGATTGTCGATAATATCCATGTGGACTGTTACTGGATTTTATATCATGTCCCTGTATGTGACATGGGGTATTTTTCTATCATTGTCTGGGGTGGAACTTCCACTTTTCTGGATGGATATTTGGGTTCCAATCTTCAGATGTGAAAATGTAATGACTTCATGGACTTTTTTACTTCATATAATATATTCAAAACAACGTTTTTTCTCTTGTGAAAAAAAATGATTAATGTTATTACTCTGCCTTCAAAACTAGCGATGCTGGTCTATGTTGCTGGTTTATTGATATGGTCTAATGGTATTTTTATATTTTGGACATATCACACTCCTCACATGATTAGCGTTTTTCTCTGTTCAAGGATTTTGGGTACTTTAATTTGTATTTGGAACAATGGACGTCGGTACTCTATCTGTTGCTTTACTATTTTACATACTGCTATTTCACTTTCTTATAGATGCCTCGGGCATATTTGGATGCTTTCTCAGATTGTTGATAATCTCCATGTGGACCGTTATTGGGTTTTATATCAAGTCCCTGTATGTGACATGGGGTATTTTTCTATCACTGTCTGGGGTGGGACTTCCACTTTTCTGGATGGATATTTGGGTTCCAATCTTCAGATGTGAAAATGTAATCATGGACTGTTTTACTTCATATAATATATTCAAAACAACATTTTTTCTCTTGTGAAAAAAAAAGATTAATGTTTATCACTCTGCCTTCAAAACTAGCGATGCTGGTCTATGTTGCTGGTTTATTGATATGGTCTGATGGTATTTTTATATTTTGGACACATCACACTCCTCACATGATTAGCGTTTTTCTCTGTTCAAGGATTTTGGGTACTTTAATTTTTATTTGGAACAATGGACGTCGGTACTCTATCTGTTGCTTTACTATTCTACATACTGCTATTTCACTTTCTTATAGATGCCTTGGGCATATTTGGATGCTTTCTCAGATTGTCGATAATCTCCATGTGGATCATTACTGGGTTTTATATCAAGTCCCTGTATGTGACATGGGGTATTTTTCTATCACTGTCTGGGGTGGGACTTCCACTTTTCTGGATGGATATTTGGGTTCCAATCTTCAGATGTGAAAATGTAATAACTTCATGGATTGTTTTACTTCATATAATATATTCAAAACAACGTTTTTTCTCTTGTGAAAAAAAAAATGATTAATGTTTATCACTCTGCCTTCAAAACTAGCGATGTCGGTCTATGTTGCTGGTTTATTGATATGGTCTGATGGTCTTTTTATATTTTGGACATATCACACTCCTCACATGATTAGCGTTTTTCTCTGTTCAAGGATTTTGGGTACTTTAATTTGTATTTGGAACAATGGACATTGGTACTCTATCTGTTTTTTTACTATTCTACATACTGCTATTTCACTTTCTTATAGATGCCTCGGGTATATTTGGATGCTTTCTCAGATTTGTCGATAATATCCATGTGGACCGTTATTGGGTTTTATATCAAGTCCCTGTATGTGACATGGGGTATTTTTCTATCACTGTCTGGGGTGGGACTTCCACTTTTCTGGATGGATATTTGGGTTCCAATCTTCATATGTGAAAATGTAATAACTTCATGGACTGTTTTACTTCATATAATATATTCAAAACAACGTTTTTTCTCTTGTGAAAAAAAAATGATTAATGTTTATCACTCTGCCTTCAAAACTAGCGATGCTGGTCTATGTTGTTGGTTTATTGATATGGTCTGATGGTCTTTTTATATTTTGGACATATCACACTCCTCACATGATTAGCGTTTTTCTCTGTTCAAGGATTTTGGGTACTTTAATTTGTATTTGGAACAATGGACGTCGGTACTCTATCTGTTGCTTTACTATTCTACATACTGCTATTTCACTTTCTTATAGATGCCCCGGGCATATTTGGATGCTTTCTCAGATTGTCGATAATCTCCATGTGGACCGTTACTGGGTTTTATATCAAGTCGCTGTATGTGACATGGGGTATTTTTATATCATTGTTTGGGGTGGGACTTCCACTTTTCTGGATGGATATTTGGGTTCCAATCTTCAGATGTGAAAATGTAATGACTTCATGGACTGTTTTACTTCATATAATATATTCAAAACAACGTTTCTCGTCTTTTAAAGTTTCATTTTTTTTTTTTTTTAAATTGAACCCGCTCGCTTCGTATATTCACGGTCAAAAGCACCGACCTCATGGCGTTTCTCCAACGTCGGAAGAGCGACAGTATAAAAACGTCGGAAGAGCGACATCCAAAACGTTGGACCACATTTCGTCGGAATTGCGACAGTTTACAAACGTCGGAAGAGCGATGTTCAAAACGTCGGACCACATTTCGTCGGAATTGTGACATCTTACAAACGTCAGAAGAGCGACGTCCAAAATGTCGGACCACATTGCATCGGAATTGAGACCGTTTACAAACGTCGAACCACATTTCGTCGAAAGTGCGACAGTTTACAAACGTCGGAAGTGCGACGGTTCGTGAGACGTCGGAAAAGCGATGCTTGTTCGGAAGCGATGGAAGAAGTGTCGATAGTGCGACACTTTTTAAGTGCGTCAGAACTGCGACTGCATGACAAACCACGTTTTTTCCGCCCTCGAATTGTCGCTCTTGCGGTGACTATGTGTCGGAATAGCGACGAATTGGCCGTCGGAATTTCCGCCAAATTTTCTAGTGCTTGGACTACATGTAGAATACCTTTGTGATCACCCTCAAACTATAAGCAGCATACCTCTTTGATCACCCTTAGACCTGTCACAAAATTTTGTGGCTCATACTCTACCACACAGACCATCTGACCTTTGAAAAAGAGCTTTTTTTTGTCACAGAATTTCAGGTTAAGAGGACAAACCTTCAGTCCAATTCATTGTCACCATCACAAGGAATCACACCTCATATATTTGGAGTGTCTCATCTATATGTGGAGAACTCGAAAATATATACAATTGTGGAGTGATCACACTATTGTGGAGACCTGTAGTTTATTGCAAGACTTGTGATCATACTAATTGTGATATACATACTACTGTGGAGACCTATGATCATACTAGTTGTGATATACATCTGTGAGCATATAAGTGTTCATACTTGTACTTATTAAGCTACAGAACAGTGCATTCTTGGAAGTGCTTTGACAAGCTTGTGAAAAACTCGTTGTATTAACTAGTTAAATAGCTTGGGTATTTTTCCTGTGGAAGCCTATCTGTGGTAGCTTGGACGCACTTATAAGAGGCCCAGATAGTCCTCATCAAGCTCGTAATTAACATCTCTTGATAGTCTTGTGTGGATTGAAGCTTCCTTGGGGGTACTCTTGAAGACAACCTCAGAGTGGCCTTTGTACTGATTTATGTATTTATGAAGGAGACCTTGGAACATCATTGAATCCATCCCTTGGTTAATATAGTGAAGACTTGGAATAAGTTTCTTGGAGTCTTAAAGACTTGTTATGCAGGTCAAAAAGGAAACCTTTGAGCATTGTTGAAGACACCCTTAGAGAATTCTTGAAGAAGAGGCTTAAAAAAGGTTCAGAACTTGGGTTGCTTATTGAAGACACTTTGAAGGTCTTGGAAATATTTTTGGAGATCATGATGCATTGAATCAATCATGAGGTGAATTTG
Source organism: Pinus albicaulis (assembly GCA_034641835.2). Classification (NCBI taxonomy): domain Eukaryota; kingdom Viridiplantae; phylum Streptophyta; class Pinopsida; order Pinales; family Pinaceae; genus Pinus; species Pinus albicaulis. The sequence continues at coordinate 110,337 of JAXQQM020082837.1, forward strand.
GAAATCTTTGTTTGGGTGACATTAAGAGCAATGGTGACACCTTCTAAAGAAGACAATGTTGTCATTGATTAAGTGACTTGGAGGAGGAATTGCTGAATATAGACAAGGCTCGTTGAAGAAGATATTAGGAGCCATGAACAATCATCAAACTTATCATGACAAATTGAATCTAAGGGTTGGAGCCTCATAGAGGCAAGGTTGGTTCCTTGGAAGATAGGGTTGGATCCTTAGGGGATAGGAGTCCTCAAGGGACTAGGTTGGAGCATGTACCAGAGATAGGGTTGGTGCCTCAAACTCACGAGGTTGGAGCCTTAGGAAGTCCAAGTTGGTGCTTGGCATAATACAGGTTGGACCTAGGAAATTGAAGATTGGTGTCTTCATCTAGGGTTGGAGCCCTACACAAATGTTGTACTTTATTTATTGATATTAATAAAAGTATTTATTATTATTGTTCGTCTTTGTGTTCTAAATATAAGTGATATAAATAGTAAAAGTAAAAATTGAAAAAAAATATTTATTCACCCCCCTCTAAGTGTTTCCAACACAAGTATTATGGTATTGTGTTGCCCTTTTCCATCTTGATTTTCTAAATCTTTTCCTTCAGTGCCAGCTTCCTATGGCCATTTTTATTATGAAACACTTTTTTCAAGGCCTTCCACATTGCATATGGAGTCTCCTTCCCGTGGAGGTTCAAGAAAATATGATATTGAAATCCTTCCAAGAATATCCTTCTTGCCTTACCTACATTCTTCTTCCATTCTGCCAGAGCCTGTGCATCTCCAGCTGCTAGTTTCGGAACATTGTTATCAATTTATTCCTTAAACCCATTATCTTCCATGACTTCTTTCATCCAGTCCTTCCAAGAAATGTAATTTGAGCTACCATCAAGGGCATACTCGAGCTCAGACCATAGAACGTCATTATGATCTCGTTGCTAGCTATGAAGAATAGATCTGCAAAACTCATTCCTTCTACAAAGATAACTTCATATTATTATCTTATATAGTGATTTCAGCTCTGATACCATATAAATTCCTTGTAGATTCAAACTGCTAATTGTAATTTACTAAAATAATAGATGTGAATCTACTCTACTAATCAAGGGAAACAATTTAAATGATCGTGAAATCACGAAGCATACAAGAGAAGAAATTCAATCAACACATTACACAATGATTTCCTAGGGAAATCCATAGCTAAAAACCCCTCTATTTGTATATTTTATTAGTCATAAAATATGAGAATACTACAATGCTTTACTCAAGCCTGAGCAACCTCTGCATTATCAATATCTATCTCACTGCTTCCTAGACAAGCCTTAGCCAATACTTAACCAATTTTCTACTTTCCCAAGTCCCTATTTCCTTGCATTGTTTCCTTGGGAATTATCCCCTATTAATTATGGAAATTAATCATCCACAAATACACAATCCATCATATGTCTTCCTCTAAATGCATGCACCACCTGTACAATTTGGATGATTATACAACTAATAGTACACTTCCCTTGAACTCCAATCTCAACTAGGTAACTCATAGATAACACATCCATGAGTTATTTATGTTTGATTTATCAGGTAACTTGTTGATCACAGAGTACACACCCCAGTACTTGACCTCCCACTAGTTCCTCCAACAATTAGAACTATTTTAACTGACTCTAAATCAGGTTTATTGAATTAATTAATTACAACTCAAAATAAACTCAATCTGGGATCCTATAAAGTAGGAGACACTCTACATGACTCAAGTTAGGCCCTCAAATCAAATTAATTGAACCAACTAAGTCAAAATAACTTAGTTAACTCGCCTAAGTTGTCATGAGATGTGGAATTACAATTTTCTTCTATTTTAATTCAAGGGAAAATTAAATTAGATCCTTTCTCGGTGTCATTTTCAACACCTCCAATACAGCTAAGTTTTAATAAAAGCTCAATATTCTTAAGTTAAAAATAAAATAAAAATGTAACAAAGAGGATTTTCCAAATATTTCCCAAGAAAAACAAGCGTTGGAGGTATAGATGCAAGAAGTTCAACAACAAATAATTTTGGAGGGAAGAACTAAGGATCTAGTTGCAAAAGAATGAGAATTACTCACAAATATAAAGGACATAAGGAAATAGGATAAAATATTATGGAGGCAAAAATTAAGAGTCCAATGGCTTCAAAAGCACTAAGGTTTTACACAAATCAATGATAAAGCATCAATATTATAACATGATATTTTCACTAAAATACAAAGCAAGGTGAAAACTCACAAATCACAAAGAGATGGAGAAAGAATCGATTAGATATTATTGATCACTTTTAGCTTAACCAAATCAAAGTTGATGGAGACTAATTCAAAATATCACGAAAAACATCCCAACTACCAAATCATAATGTTGCCTTAATGTAAGAGGTATCCTATGTTGAAGTCGAAGAGGCGGTAATGTCCATGCCAAAAAATAAATTGTTGGGTTCAGATTGGTTCACCATATATATTTTTTCAGGATTTTTGGAATTTCCTTGGCGAAGAAATCCATGATCTATTGGAGGAATATCGTAGTACATGCTCTTTATCTCCAAACTTGAATGCCATGCTATTAACACTAGAATCCAATTCTGAAAAGCCTGGGATCCTGGTAGATTCAAACCAATAACCTTATGCAATTTAATATATAAGATTATTTCAAATTTCATGGAAAATCATGTAAATCCATTCCATAAAAATATGATTTCAATGGAGTAAATCGGCTATGTGGAGGGAAAACAAGCTTGGAAAGAGTAGTAGTAGCCCATGAGGTCCTCCACTCATCGAAAAAATATAAAAAGGTAGGAATTTTGATTATGATTGACTTGTCTAAGGCCTCCGATAAGCTTAATTGGGCTTATCTCTTCAATGTTCTCACAACCTTGGCTTTTCAAGTAGTTGGATTAATTGGCTAGGAGATTTGGTTGCAATCATTTTATTCTCAGTTATGCTCAATGGATCTCCTTCCTCAACATTCAAGTCTTCATGTGGAATTCAACAAGGTGGCCCTCTTTCCATTCTTATTTATTCTTGTTGCAGAAGGGTTGGGATGTACCATAGAGGCATCAATAGCACAAGGAAAGATAAAAGACTAAAAATTTATGGCTATAATCTTCCCATCTCCCATCAACATTTTATTGATGATACAATTCTCATGGGAGTTTCTATATAGTAAGTGAAGATAGAGGTCTAAAACAGATCCTAAAGGACTTCACAGGGCCTCAAATATATCCATGAACGCAAGTAAATCTAAAACTTATTTCTTTAATACTAACTTAGTAGTGCAGTGGAACCTAACTAGAATGTTGGGTTTTTAGTGCAGTTCTTTCCCTGCTTAATATATGAGGAGGCTTTGGTAGGTTAATCCCTTAGAACTATTCAGTAAAAGGAATTAGTCTATAAAATATCCAAAAAACTAGATTGTTGGACCTTCAAATCTTTAAATTTTGCTAGTAGATTAGTCTTGTTAAAATCAATCTTGCAAGGCCTTTCGTTGTATCTTCTCTTTGTATTGGTAATGCCGAATTGAATCCTCAAATCCATCAAGACTATATAGAAATCCTTTATTTTGGGAGGGCCTATGAGAAAATAAAATGGTCCCTTGTAGCCTGGGATAAATTATGTCTTCCCAAAATGGTGGGAGGTCTTGATCTTTGTGATTTACAAATTCTAAATAACATTTTGGGGGAAAAGTTATGGTGGAGGTCAATCCAAGTTTGCTAGGAGTTATGGAGGAAACTTAGGAGAAGGAAATACAACCCCTCTGAATCATGGCAACAACAAATGAGAGCTCAAAACCCTACTCAAGGATCTTCAATATGGAATTTGTCCAGCACCAATAAATTCATCATACAACAATGTTATTTATGGGAAATCCGAGAGGGAAATGATGCTTTATTTTAGACGGACTTGTGGCAACATTATCTAGAAGTTGGCAATAGAGAAAAAATTCTTGCTATAGTAGAGCTTATGAAATCTAGAGGTCTCTTATAATAGCATATTATTGGCACCAAATAATGGAACACGCCTTGTGGAGAGAAGGAAAAGTACGAAAAGTTGACCTCAAACTCTTAATCAAACCAATCTAAACACATTAATAGAATAATTTCACAAATGAAATATCCCACTCTCCAAGGGACTGTAAAAACTTTAATGAGGCTATAACCAGGAGGTATGTTCACAATGAAATAGGCATATCAAGTAATTGCAGGTCACACAAATGTTCCTCATCAGTCGATCTGGAAACATGTATGGGCTCAAAACTTATGGCCCAAAGTTTTCCATTTTATTTGGTTGTTAGTACATAAAAGAGCCCTTTCATGGGATGCAGATGGCATGGAAGGCCCTTCCCTCTATTTTCATTGTATATCATATACAAAGGACATGGAGCACTTAATGCATGCACTTTTTCTGAAAATCTATGGTCTTAACTCTTCGACTACTTTAGAGAGTAATATAGGAACATGATGGCATCATAAAAATGATTGAAGGTTGGAGATTATCTATGACTAATAACCCTATTATAAATCGAGCTTGGGCCTTCATTCCATGGTTTTTGCTATGGAATATATGGAAGGAGAGGAACAATTATATCTTTAATAATTGATCATTATAAGGGGAGAACATCTCGGAAAAAACATTGTAGAATGTCAATGAAACAATACTACTTCTCCCTTGGCCATCGTCACACTAGGAAGCTAAAGGTTTGGTTGCCACAATTTTGTGTAATCTTCACTTGTTTCCATCTCCTTATATCAATCCTTTTCCTCCAAAAATTCCATATTCTAGTCCTTCGGGCTCTTGAAACCCTCATTCACCTAGATTCCTTAAATTAATTTTGATGGGGCATCTAAAAGCAATCCAGGTTTTGTTGGTCTTGGAGGTATATTATGTGACAACTATGGGAAATCGATGTTTCTATTCACAAATAGTATGGGACATTCAAGTAACGATGTTGTCAAATTTGTAGCTCTAGAGACTGGCCTCATTATCGCGTCATTGCAACACTTCTTTAGGTTGATTGTGAAGGGTGATTCTCAGTTGGTCATCTCGAGAGTAAAGAAATTGATCAATGGAACTTCTCCAAAAAAAACAAAAAAAATACCATAGCTAGAGACTGGGAAAATACATCTCACACATTAACCATCTGATCCATATGGTTCCAATCATTATTCCCTCTCCAATCAAGAGAACCGGGAATAAGATAATAGACCTTTTGGCCAACTTGTGATGTAATGACATTCATCTTCATATTTCAGCAAGCTCGAACAGTGATTTGTGGGAAGACTAGAGACTGGGACTTATCGATCTAATAAATAAAGATCAAGGAACCTCGTTGGGAGTGGAAGAACATGAAGAACTAGCTTGCATTAAGTAGCAGCTCTACAACAAACCAAACCTTGCATCTCCAATCTAGACATTCCAAACACTAGTGATATTTCCACCTCCCCTTGATAATTTTAGTTAACTTATGGTTTTGTTTACTTCACTTAAAATTCAAAAATAGTGTGACATAATAAAATCTTGATAAATATATTTTTTTATATGTATTTAAATCATATATCGATATTTTAGATTTTAAAAAAAACACACACACAACAAAACTTTTATCATTAATCTAATTTCCAACCATATAAAAAAATTGATATTATACAATATAATATCAATTTAATCCAAAAAAATTATTTACTAAAAACATTTATTTCAAATAATAATATTTTTTTTTCAATAATATGTAAGTTATTTTCAAGTTATTTTCATTTGATAACTATATATAGTGAACGGAAACCTGACCACTAAGGGGTGACTCTTCGAGATATACAATCTCCGAAATCGCAATCTCTATTCTTAAAAGAAGTTGTCTATCGAGCCCGTGAAATAGCTCGAATGGCAAAAAATTGCTGGAATCCGGTCAACTAAAACTCGAAAAATCATGTGCTTGGAGTGTTTAGAATCCATTTTTGACGCTGAAAATGGATTCAACAGTATCAAAAACTCTTAAGGCACTCAAAATTTTAAAGTTTAACAACTGTAAACAAAATTATGAGCAAATCTTTGCCGGATTTTCTGAAAAACATTGCTGGATTCTAAGTGAAAACACAGCCTTTTTAGACTATCACTATCGGTCATCCACGTGTATGTACGACAATCATCTTAAAATGATGTCATCAAAAGTTTTATACACATCACTTCTGGCTCCATGTTCAATGACCGACTCATAACCGAACTCAATAAATTAGCGGAGGGAAATTTATTTATTTACGGGAGGTTTTTAAAATGGTTAAATTTGAGTAGTGTAATTTGAATGTTTAATGGATTTTTTTTAATGCAGTTGAATATGTTAATATATTTATTTATTTATGGGAGGTTTTTAAAATGGTTAAATTTGAGTTATGTAATTTGAATGTTCATTAGATTTTTTTTATGCAGTTGAATATGTTAATATAGTTAAAAATATATATTGAAATTTAAATCAGTTTTATAAAGTGGTTTAGTATTTGTTATTTAAGTTAGAAATTATGTTTTTGTGAAAAATTGCATTAAAAGTTATAATTTGTATTGGTAAATGTTAAATTAATAGTGGTTAATAGGCAAATCTAATTTTATAGTTTAGCTCTCGCATAAACTAATAAATTGAGATGTGAAGCGGATAAATTAGTTAGTGGACTTGCATGAATTTTGGAGGGTAGTAACCACTAGTACTCCTATGTAAGTACTAAGGAAAACATAAATAATGTTGGGATGTTTGGACCCTTGATAAGTATATTTATTTACATCTTATTTTCATGTAAATATTTGCTTAAATTACAGTGGGAAGTAACTAATGATAAATATGTTATTTACCTAAGTATGAGCTATTTTCAAGGATTTTATTTTTGGATTTAAAAATCATTACACAAATATCTAAAAATCACACATGAATATTGGAACTGTATCCATAAATCAGGGCATAAAATAAGTGATATAGTTATCACATAGCATTATACTATGCAAATTCTACAATAAAACCTTCAATTTATGGTCCAATCAAATGTTTAAAATTAGTTTTTTAATAATATTAAAAAATAAATATTTATTTTTCAAAATAAAACATTATAATTTGTATTGGTGAATGCTAAAATAATAATGATCAACGAGAAAATCGATTGTTAAAATCTTGCCTTGACAGGGACTAATAATAAGCAATTACCTTCTCACCCAAAAATAGATCATTAAATTTGGAAAAAAAACAAAAAAAGATGGTCAAATAATTAGATTGTGCCTTTCAAGTAGACTTAACTAGCAATTGCACCACATGTTGCAAACCACCCAAAAATATATCAATAAATTTGGAAAAAAAAAACAAAAAAAGATGGTCGGATAATTAGATTGTGCCTTTCAAGTAGACTTAACTAGCAATTGCACCACATGTTTCAAACGAAATGTCGCAAGGTGGGGTGTGGCCTAGGGAAGAGTTGCATAAAGGACGAACGTAAAAAAATTATGGAATTTTATATATTTGTAAGTGTTATTGTGAAAGAAACTTTGAAATTTAAATTTTCTATAATTGATTAATATTATAAATTCAAATTTACATTCACAAATTTTAAACTTTTTTAAAAAGAGAAAGAGGAAAATAAATCTTTAAAACTATCACGTTTTCACTTTGTAGTTCGTTTTGATTCTCTGCTACTGACGAGAGATCTGTGAGTACAAACCTCTGATTAAGAACTTTAAAATTTTCAGAGTTAATTATTCCAAAGCCAAGCAAAACAATTACAATGGATTTGATGCATCCTATTTTAAACATACCTTTTACCAATTATGCCTTCATTTGCAAACAACTTAATCCTTGAATAATTTTCGCCTCCTTTCAAATCCCAACTTGTTTTGTCTTCTTAATGTCGAATGTTGGTAAGAAAAACAATGAAAAACAGTTCAAATATTATTTTGTATGGAGTTACCAAGTCTTTGGGTTGGATAATTATGATTCTTAGGAATATGTAAGCATTTTGGTGGGACATGAAATGTCTTCTCACTTTGGTTTAGCTCCTGAAAAATGAAGCGGTGTAGTGTAAGTGGACAAGACAGGAACTAAAGGGCACACTCACCTCAAGTTATGTCGTTTTAACTTTATACATTGCAGACATTTGATTGCAGTCATGTTAAAGTAGTTTCAAGTGTTAAAAATAAGATAGTTTTTTCATTTGAAATCGTAGAGAATAAGTAAATGAAATAAAATAACATAAGGCATCTCAGTCTATTGCACAATACTTTTTATTAAGTTAGGATATGGAAATTCATCGTAAGAAACAAATAATACCCACAAAGCAACAAAAAGAAACATTGAAAATGTTAAAATTTTCATGTAAATTGCTCAGAAAAAATGCCTTAAATAACTACTTTAATTAAAAAATCTGAAAACATAGGTACTCTAATATATATGAGTGCTTTTATAGCTAATTTCCCATGTTAGCTCTTTTTTCCTTTGCAAGAGGGATAAATACAAATTTTCGAACATAAATATATAAATTCAATTAACCAACAGAAAGGTACTCCAACTGATATGAAGTTCCATTACTAACAAAACACTTAAACATTTCAATGATTTGTGCAAAATTTGTCCCGGTGAACCCAAGAAATGCCAATAGGTAGTGTTAAAGTTGATTATTCTTTGTTGAGATTTTGGGGTAGCATCGGGTGTGATCTAGCTCTGAAACTTTGTGGAGGGGATGGAACACACGAGATCTCCAAGACCCAAAAAGCCTTTAGAGAAATTTCATCTAGTGTAGTAGTTATTCAAATAATTAAATTTTTTAACGGGGAACCTAAGTCTAACTTAGGAAAATTCAAAATAAAGTGAATTAAATTACACATGTTATGAAATGTTCTAAGTGACATGGATCAAGATTTCTTTTAATCTCAGTCGTTGATACTAGATTAGATCACTGTCGTTGGTTTGCCAATGAGAAAAGTATAAAGGAGGGTCTTGAGGTCAGTTGGAGAATACACACACATTGCAGAGCACTGAAGCTAAGTCGAATTTCTGGGCAGAGTTTGCTAAGGAATTAGAAGTGAGTTTTCTCTGCAGTGAGGGGAAGAGATTTTCAAGGGATGATCTAATCTGAGGCCGAGAATACAGCAGCAGAGAGGCGGCATCATACCAGGGTAGCGCAGAGGCCAGTAAGAGGGACGCAAACTAGCTAAACTGACGCAGAGGCCACACAGAGCCGTCTGGGTGACGCAGAGGCAGCACATAGCCTTTCAGAGTGATGCAGGGGCTGTCTGCACTGCGCAGAGGCTGCACTGGGCTAGAGGGCCGGCGCAGAGGCCAGAGAAGACTGCGTTGAGGGTTCCAGTGGGAAAGAAAGGGCTCGTTATCTATAAATATCGATTGAGGGTGTGATTCAGCCATATTTTCTGTCTCCGAGTGATAAGGTACAATTTTCTTGTAATTTCTCTGTAGAACAGACCGTTTCTAGTGCCCAGATTGTTGTATTTAGATTTTGCATAATAATAACACCCTCTAGAGTTGTTGCACTAGTTTTCCCGCATTAGGTTTTTCCAGGGACATTTGTCTGAAAAATCTGCGTGTAATGTTGTCATATGTGCCTGTTGTTCAATAAATTATTTGTATATGTGTAGGCTATAATTTGTATTTTCTTTAATATTTTTCTGAATACTTTAGTTAAATTAATCAAACAAGTAGGCGAAGTAGATCAAGACACTACAATAGGGTTTATGTTTTGAAACTTTCAGATGGTATCAGAGCATTGCAGATCAAGTTGATCCATCAACAAAGTGGCTGAAGATATTTGTTGCAGGAAGGGTAGCTAAAGAAGCAGAGATCTAGAAGAAGGAAACGCAGCACCAGGAGGGACGCAGTTCTTGCAAGGGTGATCACGCAGAGGCTTATGCAGCTCCAGAGAGTTGACGTAGAGCCATTTTTCTCACGCAAAGGTTGACGCAGCACCAGGAGAGGAACGTTGAGCCAGTCTACTCACACAGAGGCTAACGCAACACTAGGGGGGTGAGGTAGTCCAAGTTGGAAAGTTGTTGTGCAGTTTTCCAAGACCGGAAGTGTTTTTTTTAATCTTCAGAAGCTACTGGTGTGGCACAGGTTCAGTCGGTGAAAAACAGTTCCTAGTAAAGTTGAAAAAAGCGGGAGGCGAACAATTGTCGCTCAACAGATTCTCTAGCCAAGGAATCTAAGTTTGAGCAAGAGGAGTGATCATAGAGGACTGATTCAATAGATTTGGTGAAGCATTTCCAGGAGGGAAATCATTTGTCAGAGGGAGCACATTCTCTAGAGGGTTCTTTCACCAAGAAGCCCAGATCCAGTCTTTTTGTTGAGTGTAGCAGCAGTGGAAGGGAGAAGAGTTTGTGATTCGACATATTGAGCAGAGATGGTTTCTCATGGATTGAGATATCAAGATAGGTTGGACGGTGCATCCAACTTTGTCATTTGAAGGGCCAGAATCCTGACAGTCCTAGATGAGTATGGCATCAAGGACCATGCAAAATATGTCCTAGATGTGCCAACCGATGCAGATCCCCTGAATAAATTCAACGAGAATCAGGTGTGGGCTAAGCGCTTGATCATGGATGAAGTAAAGGATCATGTGGTCCCTCATATCGCTAGGAAGAACATGGCAAGCGAGATGTGGAAAATATTGAACATGATGTATCAATGAAGCTCCATCTAGAGGAAGATGTTTCTGGAGAATTAGATGTGGTTGTTCCAGATGCAGAAGGGAGAGGAAATCGATCACTTCCTCTTTAGACTTCAGACTATTCGAGACCAGCTAATTTCCATGGGGTCAACTTCGGATGAAGGGATCATGGTGAGGAATTCCTTGAATGCAGTCACCGATGAATGGGAAATTGTCCAAATCATCTTGGGCAGATTAGTGCTACCATCGTGGTTGGACATGTGGGAAATCCTCCGTTAGGAGGAAATCAGGAGGATAACCAAGAAGCAAAGCAGCAGCGGAGGAGTCAAAGTAAAGAAAGAGGAGGAGGGGGATGCATCACTTGCATCTAATGGATAGAGGCAGCAAGGGAATAATAAGAAGGACCTATCAAAGGTTTGGTGCTTTAAATGTGACGAACTTGGACATTTCGCCAACTCTTGTCCTAAGAGGAAGGACAAGGAATCTTCAGATTCCAAGGCAACAACAGCAAAAGGGGACGATGGCAGCGATGATGACGTAGCCATGAGTTCTCATGAACCGAGTAAGTGGGGCGATATTGATTTGTATAGAAACTACATATGTTGGCGGGATCCTTGAGGTGCGCAAACTCTTAGATCATATACGAGCTACAGGATCCTTAAGATAGTAGCAGGATGACTGGAGTAGTGGGCGCAGAAGATCATGAAAGAGTAAAGGTAGAGCTCAGATGCTGAATTCTAGAGTAGCGCAGAGGAGATGCAACAATAGCATGGAAGCGGCAGCGCAGAGGTAGTTCTTACGTAGTGTAGTGCAACAGGCAGCGCAGTGCTTCAGAGAGGCAACACAGAGCAGAAGCAGAGGGTGCTTCAGTGATGATATGCAGCTCGACTGACTTGTCTGTCGGGGATTGGGTGATGGTCCTTCATTTTCTTACTTCTCAGCAATTGAGTTGCAGTTCAACAGTTAGCAGTGGCAGTGCTATGGGCAGCATGATGCAACAATTTGAGAGGGAGCTGCAGTACAGATGTCACAGTGTCGGTGGCAGTGACATGGGAAACAATACAGAGAGAAGTAGCATAGTGGATGGAGGGCAGCAGACCAAGCATCAATAGCGTAGAGATCGATGCCAAAATCAGGGCAATTTTTGTGTAACCAACTCCAAAAATAGAAGAAAAGAGATATCAACGCCTTAGAAATAAGCCACTTTGAGGGGGCAACCTCCAATACATTACATAAATGAAAAATTCTTCGATGATACAATTTACAAAACCTCCTTTCTATATATAGGAGTCCATGGGGCCATAATGTAATCCTAGTGGGTCACAATGTAATCCTAGCTGACCTAACAATAATAATTTAAGGGCACAATAATAACAAAATGGGGGTTACAAGGGTACAATAATAATAATAAGGGGGTGACACTAACAAAAATAAGGGACTATACTAGTGATATAGGGACCTAACATTCCCCTCTCCTTCAAAAAAGTGTTGTCCTCAACGCTTGAGTAGCTCCAAGTGATTCTGTATAAATTTCTCATCCTCCCATGTAGAATCTTCAGTGGGTAAGTTCTTCCACTTGATGAGATACTCTGAAATTGATCGATTCCGTAGCTGTCGAGTTATTTTTTCCATGACCGCTTCAAGTTCCAATATGATTTTTCCTTCCTCGTCAAGTTCTGGCAATATTGTTTGAACTGGAAGATTTTCACCTATAACCTTCTTTAAGCATGAAACATGGAAAACTGGATGTACTCGGGAAGAAGCAGGAAGCTCCAATTTGTATGCCATAGTACCAATATTTTGCAACACCTTGTTGTTGAGAATGCAGCAAGATGATGGAGCTTAGTGGAATGAAGTCGCCTTCACTAAGTGGGCCCGCAGGCAAATTCTGGCGCAAAGTCTATTTTTAGACTATGTCTATTTTTAGACATACGGAGCATAATTTGGGAATTCTACTTGGAGATTCTTAAAGTATGCGACATGTTAGTAAAAATAGATGAGACCCTTATTTTTAGGACCCGGGCTATTTTTAGACTGATCTCCTAAAAATATGGAAGTCAAATATTATTTACCCTTAATAATATTTTGACTATAAACACCAGTTTACTCTCTTGGCGCACTTCAGTTTGAGTCATGGAGGTGGCTCATGCAACTGACACAAGGAATCACGTGGTTCCTAGGGTTTGATGGCATCTTGCATGGTTTACTTCAGTTAGACTTCAGTGGCATAAGTTTTGGAGGAGTTAACGGGACAAATAGTGGAGTTGTGTTCTATTTGTTTTAGTTGAACTAGTTGGGATTAGTTAACTAACTAATCAACTAGATATGAGTGGAGTGAATTAAATATTATTTAATTCATTAAATAGTAACTCATTAGTCAACTCAAGAACACTTCACTACTACAAAGCAGCATGATCAAGCCTAAGAAGACCATGAAAGAGATGATGAAAGGGTAGAGTTAGCTATCGCTGTAACTATAATTGCCACATCAGAACACATAGATAGGTGGAGTAAGCTATGAGTATTGCAAAGTTTAGGCTGGTGGTTTATCTATATAAGGAGGCCACTCTAGCATTAAACACGAATCAAGGTTGGCTATCAAGTGGCTAAGGATTGAGCAAGTGATTTGCTAGATCTAGCTTGATAGTGTGTAGCATGGGAGGTAGTGCATGAGAGTCAGGGAAGAGCCAGACTATGATTGTTACATGATTTCTCCATTATAATATACACAATAGTCGGGGTTTTCACCTACAGGCTTTCCCATACCATACGCAGTTAATGTGTGATTGAATTGGGAGACGTCATATTTATGTGACAATTAACGAAGAAGGTTACAGGTTATGTATGCAATCTCGAAATTGATGTATGATCGGGTTAATCTTCATTGAATAAGTGATTTATTCAGCTAATTTCTACATGGTATCTGAGCGAGATTAATTGTCGAGATCTATTACGGTGATTGCAAACTTATTTCCTCGGACAGAGTCTGCATGCGGGCCAGGTAGCCTCCGGAATATTCATCCTTCTTTGTAAGGTGAAAGATCTGGTGATTGCCCTTTGCAGTCAATCTCTGATTTGGAAATAATTTGTTTTCAAGTATACTGATTTGGAAATAATTTGTTTTCAAGTATAGATCGGAAGCGATAGAGCTTTGAGTTTGGAATTCGAATTTTGCAGATTGTTCTTCTTGGTGCCGGTGTTGAAAGATGTCTTCTTTCAATGGTTTGCGGCTCGAATATGCTCTTGAAGGCAGTTCGAACTATGTTGCATGGAAGGATCGAATGGAAGCAGTGTTAGAAGATAATGGTCTGAAGGAGTTCGTGGATGCTGATGTCCCAAAGCCCACTGATGCAGCTTTGGTCGATGCATGGCAAAAGAAGATCGCGAAATGTCGAAGGATCCTGTTGGAGGGCGTCAAGGATCATATTGTATCCGGCCTTCATGGTAAGGCTACTCCATATTTAATGTGGAAAGCTTTGACGGATCTATTCCAGAGTAAGAGTGACCAAAGGAAGCTGGCGCTCAAAGATAAGCTCAGGAACATCAAGATGGAGAAGGGCGACAGCATCGCCAAATACCTCACGAAGTTCACTCAGTGCAGAGATGAGCTGGGAAGTGTGGGGGTGGTTGCCAAAGTTTCACTGATTGCATGCTTAGTTTCAAGTATGCTGGGATCGGTGTGGTTCTTGGACAGCGGTGCGTCATTTCATATGACGGGAGATCGGGAGTTTTTCTCAGATCTGGAGGACAAGGATTTGGGTATGCACATCGAGATGGGCGATGACGGTAGATACAGTGCGACTGGTATCGGTACCGTATCCTTTCAGAGGGAGTCTGGTAAACCCTTTGTCTTAAAGGATGTCATGCATGTACCGGGATTGAAGAAGAACCTGATTTCAGTAGCGATGTTGGAGGATAAGGGTTATGATGTGGTCTTCAGCGAAGGAAAAGCTTTCCTGCGCAGTAAGACTACTGGAGAGACCCGTAAGATAGGGGTTCGAACTCAGAACCTTTATCAGTTGCAGGTAGATGACTGCGCAGCTATGGCATGCAAGGCTGGAGATGTGGTGAGCCGGGATGATGAGGGCGAACTATGGCACAGGAGATTGGGCCATCTTCACCATGGGGCTTTGAAGATTCTGCAGCAGATTTCTACTGGACTTCCTAAGGGCACCCTTGCGCAGTCAGATCAGTGCAAGGGGTGTACTTTAGGGAAGTATGTGAAAGCCACCTTTCACGAGAAGGATAGTCGCGCCACGACGATCCTTGAGAGAGTTCACACAGACGTGTGTGGTCCTTTCGCAGTTGCTTCGACAGCAAAGCACAGGTATTATGTGATCTTTGTTGATGATTTCTCTCGAAAGTGCTGGATCTTCTTCATGCAGAAGAAGAGCGATACATTCGCGAAGTTCTGTGAGTTTAAAGCACTGGTCGGGAAGGAGTCGGGGAAGAAGGTGATTGCTCTAAGGAGTGATAACGGTGGTGAATTCATCTCGGCTGAATTCAAGGAGTTCTGCAGCGCAGAAGGGATTCGGCGAGAGCTCATCGCACCCCATAACCCACAGCAGAACGGGGTGGCTGAGCGGAAGAACAGAACGATCGTGGGTGCTGCACGGGCGATGTTGCATGATCGGGGCCTACCCCTTCACTTGTGGGCTGAGGCATGCAATACAGCAGTGTATGTGCAGAACCGTTGTCCTCACAAGGTTCTTGGCATGAGTACACCAGAGGAGGCTTATTCTGGCAAGAGGCCTGATATTTCCCATTTGCGGATTTTCAGATCTCCTGTCTACATGCATGTGACAAAGGATACAAGAAGGAAGCTGGATCCAACTGCTGAAGTTGGAATATTTGTGGGGTACACCGATACACCTCATAACTATCGAGTGTATGTGCCAGACAGTCGCAAGACTGTTGTGCGACGGGATATAAAATTTCAGGAGGAGAAAGCCATGCAGTGTTCGCTTGAGAGGGAGCTACACTTGCATGCAGATGAGGAGCCGTTAGTTCCTAAGGAGGAGCTTCCGGATGTGGATCAGCCACAAGAGGAAGTTCAGGAGGTGGAAGAAACCACCCATACAGCGCCAACCATCAGAGGGCGCATGCGCACTACAGAAGCTGAGCGACTGGCTCGGGATGCAGAGAAGGTTGTAGGACCACCTACAGCACAGCGCAGACAGAGACAGCCACCGGATCGGTACACTGGATACATGGCTCTTATGAGTCAATGTGTTGTGACAGAGCCATCCTCTTTTGAGGAAGCTGTGGAGGAACCCGCATGGGTTGATGCCATGATCGAAGAATATTATTCGATCATCAGGAACAGTGCATGGGAGATTGTCCCAAGACCGGTTGGGAAATCAGTTGTAGGTTCACGATGGATCTACAAGGTGAAGCAGGCGGCTGACGGGAGTGTGGAGAAGTACAAGGCGAGATTTGTCGCCCGTGGCTTCTCACAGATCGAGGGGATTGACTATGAGGAGATTTTTGCACCTGTCGCAAGGTACTCTTCCATACGGACGATCCTTGCTCTCTCAGCGCAGATGGGGTGGCACATTCATCAGATGGATGTGAAGACTGCGTTCCTCAATGGAGTTATTGAGGAAGAGGTGCACATAGAGCAGCCTGAAGGTTTTGAGATCTTCAGCAGTGAGTCGCATGTGTGCCGACTCAAGAGAGCACTGTATGGGCTGAAGCAAGCACCTCGTGCTTGGTACACTCGGATAGACAGCTACTTCACCCGGCTTGGATTCTCCAAGAGTGAGGCGGATCCAAACCTGTACCAGATTGTGGTGGAGGGGAAGCTGTTGATCATCGTACTGTATGTAGATGATCTGATTTTGACTGGCGACGAGCAGTTGATACTTTGATGCAAGGATGATCTTGCACGAGAGTTTGAGATGAAGGACCTGGGCATCCTTCATTATTTCCTGGGATTGGAGATTTGGCAGCGCAGTGGAGGACTGTTTGTTTCTCAGGGCAAGTATGCCCGGGAGATTCTAGAGAGGTTCAACATGTAGGGCTGCAAGCCTGTTGATACCCCTCTTCCTGGAGGATGGAGGAAAGGAGATATGCTACTTCGGAGGAGGTAGTGGATGCCACTGTCTATCGACAGTTGGTGGGGTCGTTGATGTATCTGGTCAATACTCGACCCGATATATGCTATGCAGTTAACCAGCTTTCGCAAGCTAAGGTTAAGCCTACCAAGCTCTTTTGGAAGGCGGGCAAGCATGTATTGCGCTATATCAGAGGCACATCGGGATATGGTCTATGGTACAGACAGGAGGATGGAGTGAAAATGGTTTCACCGATGCATTGGGTGTGAGTCCGGTCAGACCTAAGAGCACTTCCGAGGAGTTTTCAAAGATTGGGTCGACAGTTAGCTTCTCGCACAAAGAGTAGCGTAGATCCGTGCACTCGCCCAAGAGAGGTCGAGTACATGTATGTGCTGGGGAAGTTTGGCTGCATGCGAGGCTATTTGGATGAGGAAGATCCTCGCAGGTTTGTTCAGGTTGCATTTGGAGCCTACAGTGATCTACTGTGATAACCATAGCTGCATCAAGCTCTCGGCTAATCCAGTATTTCATGATAGGTCCAAACATATCGACATCAGGTACCATCATATCAGAGATTGTGTTCAGCGGAGAATCATGATGCTTTCATATGTTCCTACGGAGGATCAGGATGCCGACATCCTGACGAAGGCGCTCACCAGGAGCAAGTTCGAATTCCACAGAGGCAGGATAGGGGTTGCAGATAATCCATATCTTGCCGAGAGGGAGTGTTGAGAATGCAGCAAGATGATGGAGCTTAGTGAAATGAAGTCGCCTTCACTAAGTGGGCCCGCAGGCAAATTCTGGCGCAAAGTCTATTTTTAGACTATGTCTATTTTTAGACATACGGAGCATAATTTGGGAATTCTACTTGGAGATTCTCGATGGATGCGACATGTCGGTAAAAATAGATGAGACCCTATTTTTTAGGACCCAGACTATTTTTAGACTGATCTCCTAAAAATATGGAAGTCAAATATTATTTACCCTTAATAATATTTTGACTATAAACAGCAGTTTACTCTCTTGGCGCACTTCAGTTAGAGTCATGGAGGTGGCTCATGCAACTGACACAAGGAATCACGTGGTTCCTAGGGTTTGATGGCATCTTGCATGGTTGGCTTCAGTTAGACTTCAGTGGCAGGAGTTTTGGAGGAGTTAACGGGACATATAGTGGAGTTGTGTTCTGTTTGTTTTAGTTGAACTAGTTGGGATTAGTTAACTAACTAATCAACTAGATATGAGTGGAGTAAATTAAATATTATTTAATTCATTAAATATTAACTCATTAGTCAACTCAAGAACACTTCAGTTCACTACAGTGCATGATCAGTTCAGTGGAGACCAGTGAAAGAGATAGATGAAAGGGTGAGTAAAGCTATCAGTTGTGACTATACTGCTGCTATTTGCAACACATAGATAGGTGGAGTAAGCTATGAGTATTGCAAAGTTTAGGCTGGTGGTTTATCTATATAAGGAGGCCATCACCTAGCATTAAAATACGCAATCAAGGTTGGCTATCAAGTGGCTAAGGATTGGAGCAAGTGATTTGCTAGATCTAGCTTGATAGTGTGTAGCATGGGAGGTAGTGTATGAGAGCTTGTGAAGAGTTTTTGTACTATGATTGTTACATGATTTCTCCATTATAATATACACAATAGCTGGGGGGTTTTCAGCTATAGGCTTTCCCATACATACTGAGTTAATGTGTGATTGATTTGATGTGCGATTGCTTCTATGTTATTTCCGCATGTGACAATTAATTGTAGAAGAAGGTTATGTGTTATGTATGCAATTCGAAATTGATATATGACCAAAGTTAATTCAAAGAATGTTGGATTTATTCCCAGCTAATTTCACTTGTGGCGACCATAGTACTTAATATAATTTATTATCCTTCTAGCTTGCTTGAGGGACATTTGTTTGCATGGTTGTAATGTGAAAATACCTAATCTCTCTACATCAAAAATTTCTCTCGCCAAGTATGTCACTTACTCCGTTGTTTCATTCGATTTTGTGCCAAATTTAAGTTATCCCTTAAGAGTTGGAGAACTGCTGACGTCGACATGAATTTCAACGTTTGAACTTCTCTAGTCATTCCTTAAAGATGATGTGATGGATGGTGGATGATATCCATAAAGTGCCATAAATGGGGTCATTTTTGCTGCAGTATGGAAGGAAGTGTTATACCACCATTCAGCAAGAGGTAACCACTTGACCCATTGTGTTTGTTTATCAGATATAAAACAACGAAGATATCCTTCAAAACATTTATTTACTATCTCAGTTTGACCATCATATTGAGGATGATAAGATGAGCTATGAGCTAATTGAGTACCCAAACAAGAAAATAACTCCGTCCAAAAATTTCCAGTAAAAATGGGATCTCTGTCGCTCACAACAACCCTTGGGCTTCCATGTAGCTTTTGAATTCTGTCCATAAATGTAGTAGCAACTGTACTTGCTTTAAATGGATGAGATAATGCACAAAGTGTGCATACTTGGTAAGTCTATCAACTACCACCATGATGACACTCTTTCCTTCGGACTTAGGTAAACCTGTGATAAAATCCATTGAAATCTCCTCCCAACATTTACTTGGAATGGATAAAGGTTGTAGAAGTCTCGAGGTCTTAATTGTCTCAACTTTATTCTACTGGCAAACCAAACATTCCGCCACAAAATTTTGAATATCCTATTTAAGGCCATCCCAAAAAAATTCTTTCTTCACCCTGTGGTAAGTTTTTAAAAATCCCGAGTGACCTCCTAAAGGAGAAGTGTGCAATTCTAGAAGAATTTTTTGTTTTAGTTGGGAATTCTTACAAAGATATAAGCGATCTTTGTACCATAGGGAATCATTTTTCCAACTAAATGTATCAGATGTACTAGGATCTTGCTGCAACTTTTGAATGAGTGTCCATACATCTTTGTCCTTCTTCCATTCATCTCTTGCTTCGGTTATCCAATCTGGTTGGATAATAGAAATGGCACAAAGCAATGCTTCCACTTCTTCATTCTTTCTTGAGAGTGCATCTGCAACAACATTAAGCTTTCTTTTTTTGTAGATTATTTCAAAGTCATAACCCAACATCTTTGTGACCCATTTTTGCTGCTCTTCTGAAGATAGTCTTTGTTCCAAAAGTGTTTAAGACTATCATGATCAGTTTTTACCTTGAAGTGTCTTCCCATTAGGTAAGTTCGCCATTTCTTTAGTGCATGCAGTATTGCTAACATTTCCTTCCCATAAATAGGTTTCTGTAAATACTTTCCTTTGATTGGACGACTTTCAAAAGCAATGGGTCTTCCTTCCTGCATTAAAACAACACCAATTTCATTTCCTGAGGCATCACATTCCACAATAAAGGTTTTTGTGAAGTCTGGCGTAGCTAAGACAGGCGCTAGGCACATTGCCTCTTTAAGATGTTCAAAAGCCTTAGTTGCTTCAGAGTCCATGAAAATGCATCTTTTTTCAATAATGTTGTTAGAGGTGCTGCTATTCTCCCATAATTCTTAACAAACTTGCGATAATACCCTGTTAACCCGAGAAATCCTCGCAACTGATTTATGGTTGTGGGGACTTTCCATTCCTTAATGGCTTTAATTTTGTTAGGTTCTACCTTAACACCCTCGTGAGATACAATATGACCCAGATATTCCACCTCTTGTACTCCAAAGAAACATTTGGATGTTTTTGCATATAATTGTTTCTCCCGCAATAGTTTGAGCACCCTGTCAACATGTTCAACATGATCCTTCCAAGACCTGCTATAGATTAGTATATCATCAAAAAATACTAGCACAAATTTTCTGAGGAAGGGTTTGAAAATGGAATTCATCAACCCTTGAAATGTAGAAGGTGCATTGGTAAGGCCAAAAGGCATGACCAAAAATTCACAATGACCCTCATGAGTTCGAAATGCTGTTTTTGGAATATCTTTCGCCTTTCATTCGTTAGCCTCTAAAATAACAATAAACCAAAATAATGATCAAATATTCCTAACTCTTGGGTTGTTGGGTTGTTCCTCAAAAGATGGAGTTTGTTTAGGAACTCCTATCTTGGTGGGTTTTTGGTGAGAAATTATCTCAACCAAAAGAGACTAAGATAGCACGGACTATCTTCTCTCATCTATTTAAATTGTAAATTAAAATTCTTGTAATAAGAGAGATTACATGAGGAAGCCATGAGGCTTCTGCCTTTTCCGCCAATGTTTTGTCTAAGTTTTGTGTCTATGTTTTCTGCAATATGTTTCTGAGTTGATTTAATTTGTATCATGTGGTATCGGAGCTGCAGTGAGATTTTGGGTGTGTGTGAAAAATCGTGTGGAGGAGGGTTCCAGCTCTTCATCGAATCAATCAGCAAAAGATTGACGCTGATAGATCAGCAAAAGATTGACGCTGATAGATCAGCAAAAGATTGATGCTCGGACTTTTCTAAAATTACAATGATTGCTGTTTGGAATGTGTTAACCAATATTGATGAGCATGCGCTGAAACTTTAGAGAACAAAGACGCAGAGTGGATGCAGAAAGTTTCCAACGAGTTCAATTTGTCAGAGACTGCTTTCTTAAGAAGAAGTCGAAGCTCCTCATCTTCCTCACTAAAGGGAGTTGCTCTGGACAATGCCGAAGAGTTTGATTTGAAATGTTTCACCCCGTCAGTGGAGGTCAGCAAACATTTTCATTAGAGGTCATTTGCTTATTTAATTTCGAATTCAAAGTTTTTGGTTTGTGTTTAAAACTGGCTATGTCAACGGGGTTTCGTTAAATGTCAAAGCTTTGTTCTTGTGAGGGCCATAAGGTATAAGTTTGTTTGTTGAAAAAAAAAACGAAATACAAAACCGTCACAGAAATTTGTTGAAGTTATTCAAAGAGGATCCGAGAGGCCAAGCCAAGTCTAGCCATTAACCATGGGATTCACATTGTGAAATGCTATTTGTAAAAACCGCTGAGTGAAGGCATCTTCTACGAAATCCGTCAGTTCAGCCAACGGGCCACCAGAATCAACTCAAGACTGAGCCTGCTGAAGAACGAACAGAAAGGCGAGAAAGAATGCCGAACTGGTGAATTTGAGAAAAGCAGTAGCATATTCATTGTCAACTGTTAAATTTTGTTGTTGCTGAATAGATCATAATCCACTGAGCTACGCTGCCCTGCGTTGAGCTGTCATCCGGAGCGCGTTAAGCTGTCATGCCGAGTGATGCCTTGTGGGAATCGGGCTTAATGCACCAGTGACTCGCATTGTCTGCGTGGTTTGTTAACGATCCTGCTAGTTCTGCGTTTTACATTGAGAGAATTTGAAGTTATTGTTAACTCCTTTCCATGAACATTTAGGCGTGCAGCTCGGCTGCCTGTTGCAATTAAAATATGCTTAGCTGTGTAGTATTTTGGTGTACCATCAATCTGTATCACCTCACCTTTATCCTGTGCAACAAACTTTGCCTCCCCCTCCAACAGTGTCACTCCAGAATTGGCTAGCATTCTTTTTTACACTCCATTCAATCTTGTTATTTCATTTGTCTTATTTTCCAGGAGCTTCTTCCAATCAAATTTGATTGGTCCATTAATATTCCATCCAAAATTCCTTGAATCTTCAAATTCAGAACTGAAAGCTGCCCCGTAAATCAAAATTTTCTTTGGAACGCAGCCACGTATATCACACGTTCCACCAACACCTCCTATGGTCTTTGAGCTAATCGGATGGAAGGGCAGCTCACAAATTGCAACCTTGGCCCCAAAACCGGCAGCAGTGCGTGCAGATCAAACGCCACCGCTTCCGGCACCGATTACAAACAGATCGAAGTCATATTGCAGTACCTCCTCCACACCATCCTCTAGCTTCATTTTTCTTGACATTGTTACTGCTGAAGGATTCCTGAAAAGCTCGAATACTCTATTCCTGCAAGTCCAGAGCGGAGGTCCGCAGAAAGAGAAACAGATTTCAAAAGTGGTGCGAGGAGAATATTTTGCAAATACATCATATGAAATGGTACTTATGCATAAAATTAATGGTATGCATACATTTTTGTTTTTCATGCATTAAAAGGGTGAAACGTTGAAGGTGGAGCGGAAAGCTTAAGTGGAGTATTTTTTTAATATTTTTGATGCTTTGAAGAGACTTCATATAACTTTTAAAATTTTGTAATAAGGAGCATTTTTATGTAATGAATTTTGTAATAAGGAGCATTTTTATGTAATGAAGTGACAAGGTTATAACGTGCCATGAGAGAGAATAAGTGGAGGCATGTGAATCATTTTTTAAAGGAATGAAGTGATAAGGTGATTTTTTATATGAACAATTTTGAAGTTATAAGAGATGAATGAAATTTTTCATTTTGAGTGATAGAGTGAATTAATGAAAATTGGAAAATTGAAAATTGAAAAGGGTAGTAAAGTGAGGCTTTTGTGGAGAAATAAGGCATGTTTCCATTTGTATTTGGAGTGATAAGAAAAAGCCATTGTTGTAATTCAAAGTATTGTTTTACTTTGAGAGAGCTCGTGTCACTATCCATTCAGGCTTTGAAGGCGCATTGTTTCAAAGGGTTGCCAACTTGACATTATCATTTCTTCAGATGTACTCAGTGATTAATAAAGATATCATTTTTTTGGTGTTGATGTGTCCTAGATCCGCCCGAAATTGAATAAGGGGATCTAAGGTACACTATGTGTGTTTGATGGTGCATGTTTTTTTTTATGGCTTCATGTTGCTGTTTTTGATTTGTGTCTAGTTGTGACACATCAATAATTTCATCACATACATGAAATTCAATATCAGCAAGCACAACACAACAAAATAGCTGCAAGATCAACACATGCATCTGCACAAATTGAAGATTGTCTACATCAGCATTTTAAATCAACAAACCAATTCACTTCATCAAGTTCATGTACTTGCACACTCAAAAGTCTACATCAGCATTGTTATACATTCTTTTCAGAACTTGTAATCAAATTCACTATGTTATGTTAATCATTAAAAATTCGTTGTTAATGAATTTTTAAAAGAACAAGTGAATTCATTATTTTAAAGTGAATCATTGTAAGCTTTCTTGGGTGCATTGTCGACAGTGTTCGACACCTTTGCTTTACACAAAATCAATCGAGTGCATAAGTTTTCAAATCAAACAAGCAACAAGCGAGCGTGATTTCAAGCAATTTGCATCAAGATTGTACAAAGTTCAAAACATCAAGAGTGAAGTTTATTGCAGCGATCATCAAAAGCAATCAAACAAGTTCAACTCTGACATCAATCAACCAAGTTGACATCGACATCAAGCGAGCATGGTTATTCATTAAAGTGAGCGTAAAATCATCCAGTAAGTCAAGTGAAGCATTCAAGAAAATGTGATCTTCATCAAGCGAGCGTGAATTCCAAATTTTAAGCAAGAAGGTTCTGCAACTCTAGCAAGTGCAATCAGCAACAATCAAGTGAGCGTGCTATTCAAGTCACATTCAAGCGAGCCTGACATTCAAGAGAAACAATTCAAAGTACGACATCTACAACAAGAGAGCCTGATTTCAAGTGCGCAAGTTCAGATGTCGCAACATATTCAGTTGTTAAACATTCTTCAAAGTTTGATCATCTCCAGTGATGAAGACATGGTGCATGTCAGCAAAGACACTCTTGCTGATCTTTCACAGCATCTCCAACAAACACATGACACCATTGAGTTTCTTCAACTCGAGTCACAACTTCAAAGGATTGAATTGCAAGAAAAGAGTGATACTTTTAAGTCTTTGAACCATCAAAATGATAAGTCATTCATTCAGCCAGCTTCAAGTGATGAAGTTGTTCCAGATCAAATTTCTTCCAAGCCCATCATCAGGCCCTGGGAAGAACTTCAGAATAACAAGAATCGATGAGGCTTAGGATATGTCAATGATGACATCAACTTACATATTCCTAATTATTCCAAGCCCATTCAGTTCGTCAGTGCGGGATTTCTTGAACAGATCCCCTCAGCACATTCAGAGACAGTTGCAGCCAACCAGCAGTGCATGCAACCCAAAGTTATAGAAAAAGAGAATTCCACACAACCTGAAGTTGAGGTCACACCGAAATGTTCTCATTGTCAGAGAACCGGTCATATGGAAGATCAGTGTTTTGATCTCCATCCCTATAGCCATTGTGGCAAGTGCAATCATTCCTCAGACAAATGTCGCAATCGACACAAATCAGCAAGGTTGAAGATACATTATGAATGGATCGACCCTTGGGAATGGTCATCCACAGTTAAAAGATTGCTTCAGTTCTACAATCGAATCCAATCATACATTGTGCAGCCAACAGTGAACAGATGATGGTACTCTCATGCAGTTGAATGGGGGAGTACAGCAGTGTAAAACTCCTACACCTGAAGGGGGGGAGTTTAGGAATATCTTACAGAGAAGTGTCTCTCCTTTCAGCTGACAAAGGGGGGAAAATGTCAATGAGATTGACAGTGGTTGTCAGACTGAAAGTCTTGACACAACCAGCAAAAGCAGCCAGTGGGCATCTTCAACAGCCAGTGGGCATCAACAAAATTGCCAGTGGGCATCAACAACTTTGCCAGTGGGCAGTCAACAAATTTGCCAGTGGGCATCAACAAATTTTCCAGTGGGCAATCGACAGCAAAGAAGCAGTAACAGTTTTTCAGCACAACAAAAACAACAGTGAGTTGTTTTTGACATCATCAGCCAGTGGGCTTTGAACAAATTTTTTCAGTGGACAAAGGATGCTGCTTTCATGCAAAGGACAGATAGATCCTTTTGCAACTTGGCACTTGATGGAGTTGTCAAGTGAAAGTCAAACATGAATCAGACATGGAGCTGACTCATGGTCTCTTCAGATTGTAGTTTTTCAGCATCCAGCTTTGGCGGTTTTTCAGGCAATTTTTTTTTTGAGGATCAACATGAGAACCTGGAAGATGGTTCCTCGTTCTTATTTTGGATTTGTCATTGAAGGGGGGAATGTTAGCCTCTCTAAAATAACAATAATAAATCCAAAATAATTAATTAAATATTCCTAACTCTTGGGTTGTTGGGTTGGTCCTCAAAAGATGGAGTTTGTTTAGGAACTCCTATATTGGTGGGTTTTTGGTGAGTAATTAACTCAACCAAAAGAGACTAAGATATCACGGACTATCTTCTCTCATCTATTTAAATTGTAAATTAAAATTCTTTTAAGAAGAGAGATTACATGAGGAAGCCATGAGGCTTCTGCCTTTTCCGCCAGTCTGCCAGTGTTTTGTCTAGTTTGGTTTTCTGCAATGTGTTTATGAGTTGATTTAATTTGTATCACATTCTAATTTGATGATATCCTGAATGAAGATCCAACTCGGTAAAATAAATTGCTCCATGTAATTCATCCAATAATTCATCAATCACAAGAATGGGAAATTTATCTTTAATGATGAGCTTATTGAGCTCCCTATAATCCAGACACGTTCGCCATGATCCATCCTTCTTGTGTACCAATACTACAGGAGCAGAGAAATAACTTTGACTAGGTTGAATTATACCCGCCTCTAACATTTCTGCAATCATACGTTCAATTTCGCTCTTTTGGACGTAAGGATATCTATAAAGCCTGATGTTTGGAGGAACACTTCCTGGAATCAAATGAATAGCATGATCATGATCACGAATAGGTGGGAGTCCTTTGGGAGTTTCAAACACCTTGGAATGATTGTCTAAGACTTGTTGGAGATCTGCAGAAATAGATGATTTTGATGTTGGAACTTCTAGTGAGCATAATTGTGCAATTACGCCTCGTTGTTCTTTCTTTAGAAGCTTTGTCATGACATTAGAGCTTATTATTCTTCCTATCTTCCCTGCAATACCTCGTAATTCGACTTCCTTTCCTTCTAAAAAAAATTTCAAGAAAAGTTCTTGAAAATTAAAAGCTATCGTCCCCAAAGATTCTAACCATTGTACTCCTAGTACAACATCAGCACCTCCCATAGGAATGGAAAGCATTGGACTAGTCAATACATATTCCCCCATGGTTAGCTTCATATTATGGCATTTTCCAGAGCAATTTATAGTTCCTCCATTTGCAACCATCACTTGACATTCTGGTGCTGGGTATAGGAAACAATTTAATTCCTTGGCTACCTTACAATGAATAAAATTATGGGTGCTACCCGAATCAATCAACACTATTACCTTTTTCTTCTTGATTTGTCCTTCTATCTTGAGATTTTGAGGAGTGGTAATTCCTGCCAGTGCATTACACGATATGGTCGGATTCATTTCTTCCTCTTCTAGGGCTGGTTCCTCGTGTATATCCTCTTCTTGTTCATTTTCTTCTTCCTCTTCACAATCTATGTAAAATAATTTCTTCTCAGCACACTTATGACCTTTAGTGTATTTGCTATCACAACTGTAGCAAAGCCCTTTTGCTCTTTTTTCTTCCAATTGTTGTGGTGTCAACCTCGTAGGTTGTGGAAATCTAGGCGTAGCAACACTTCCTTCTTTATAGAATTGAGTGGTAGGCTTCCTTGTCGCCATAATTTTACATTCAACTTTTCTTGCCAACCTGAATGCCTTCTCCAATGAATCAGGTTCCAAAACGCGAACTTCATGTTGGATGTTATCCTTTCAAGTGCCTATGAAGAGATCAATCCTGTGTTCCTCTGGAATATCAGTTACCCTTATATTCAATTTTTGGAAGTCCTCAATGTGCTGCCCCACTAAACCCTTTTGTTTGAGATTTATCAATTGGCTAAAGAAGGTGTTGTTCTTTGTATCCTCATAATGTGCTATCATTTCCTCCGTAAAAATTGACCAAGTGACAATTTTTTTACGGGAGCAAAGCCATCGATACCATACAAATGTATTTTGTTCTAAATGTAAAGTTGCAATGCGTAATTTTTGTGTGTTTTGCACGTTATGGAGATCAAAATATTGCTCCATCTGTAGTATCCATGTTACAGGATCCTTTCCATCAAACTTCCTCATATCCATCTTTGGAATATGGTGGTTCTTCCCACCAACATTAGAGTTTATGAAATCACAATTAACATTTATTTTGTTCTCATCATGAGGTTCTTCTTCTATCTTTTCACCATTAGGAAACCTTTCTTGTATCAACTTTGTCAAACCTTCCATGTCTGCTTTTAGAAAATTCTTCATGTTTTCCATTTTCTCATCGATCTTAGCTTCCATGTCATCCATCTTAGATTCCATGCCAGCCTCCATGCCATCTATCTTAGATTCCACGCCTTTCTTCAAAACTTCCATGTCATTTTTTGTTGCTCTTTGCGAGAGCGAAATTTGTTGCACTTGCTCTTGTAATTTTGATATGTCATGTTGCCATTCTTCGTCTTCATGAGTCATAGTAGAGCTTTCCAAAGTCTTAGTGGGAGTTGAATTCTTTTTAGGGGCCATTTTAGAATCCAATACTGATATCTATTCTACAATATGCCCTTGCATTCAATTCAAATTGATTCTTGAAACAAGACTTATGCAATTCGGAAAAAAAATACACACCTTTTACTTGCTTTTGAGGAGCTCGATATTGAAATTGAATTATCTCGATAATTGCGAAACCTCATTATCTGAAATTCCGCCTTGTATTAGCCCTCTGAAGCTTATTTCCAATGCCACATGTCTGATATGATTTGGATTCTTCAAGACAAAGTTATGTCCAATCTCCCACAATGACCGAATTTTGGACTGGTTCAATAGAGCAAACTTGTACGACTTTCCATGTGTCACTGTTTCATCCTTTGGTTCTGGAATTGATAGCAAAGAAACTACAGTCTGTGTTCTTGCGACCACTTTTTACGGTACTCAAATCCGATGCTCAGAGAGAGAGTTATGAATATTTTCCCATGATCACCTCTTTGAGATGAAATTCAGGAGCCTGAAAAAGCACTACCTTCCACAGATCATATCTCTGAAAATATTGTGAACCAAGCTCTGAAATATTTTGAAGATGTTCCTTAGGATTTCAGCTTCGCACCATAAAAATTTCAGCTTCTGGAACTTAAAGAAAAAACGTTATAGCACAAATTCCACGATGACCTGTTTAGGAGCCTAAAAAAAAAACCTAACTTCCACAGATCATATCTCCAAACATTTTGCGAACCAAGATCTGAAATTTTTTGAAGATTTTCCTCAGGATTTCGGCTTCGCACCCTAAAAATTTTAGCTTCTGAAACTTCGTAGAAAAAAGGTTATAGCGAAAATTCCACGATGACCTGTTTGGAGCAGCGAAACCCTAGAATCCAAAGCTCCGATACCAAATGTTGTGTAACCAACTCCAAAAATAGAAGAAAAGAGATATCAATGCCTTAGAAATAAGCCACTTTGAGGGGGCAACCTCCAATACATTACATAAATGAACAATTCTTCGATGATACAATTTACAAAACCTCCTTTCTATATACAGGAGTCCATGGGGCCATAATGTAATCCTAGTGGGCCACAATGTAACCCTAGCTGACCTAACAATAATAATTTAAGGGCACAATAATAACAAAATGGGGGTTACAAGGGTACAATAATAACAATAAGGGGGTGACACTAACAACAATAATGGACTATACTAGTGATATAGGGACCTAATAGTAATGCTTCAGTATAGAAGTATTACTAGAGCAGAGTCTTCGCTAAGAGGGAGTGTTGAGATTTTTGTGTAGCATCGGGTGTGCTCTAGCTCCGAAAATTTGTGGAGAAGATGGAACAAATGAGATCTTAAATACCCAGAAAGCGTTTGGATAAATTTCATCCAGTGTAATATTTATTCAAATAATTAATTTTTTAATGGGGACCCTAAGTCTAACTTAGGGAAATTAAAAAATTAAAGTGAATTAAATTACACATGTGATGAAATGTTTTAAGTGACGTGGATCAAGCTTTCTTTTAATCTCAATCGTTAATAAGAGATTAGATCACAGTCGTTGGTTTTCCAACGAAAAAGTATAAATGAAGGGCTTGGGGTCAGCTGGAGAATACACACACATTGCAAAGCACTGACGCTAAGTCGAATTTATGGGGAAAAGTTTGCTGAGGAATTTGAAGTGAGTTTGAAATGCAGTGAGAGGAAAATATCGGCAAGGGATGATCTAATTTGAGGCCGAGAATACAGCAGCAGAGAGGCAACATCATACTAGGGCAGCACAGAGGCCAGCAGGAGGGACACAGCCCAGCCAAGCTAACGCAGAGGCCACGCAGAGTTGTCTGGGTGATGCAGAGGCAACACAGATCCTTTTAGAGTGACGCAGAGGCTACACTGGGTGAGAAGGCTGATGCAGAGGCTGGAGAATATTGAGCTGAGGGTTCTAGTGGGCCAGAAAGGGCTCGTTATCTGTAAATCCCAATTGAGAGTGTGGTTCAGCCATATTTTATGTCTCTGAGTGATAAGATACAACTTCCGTGTAATTTCTCTGTAGGGTAGACTATTTCTGGTGCCTACATTGTTGTATTAATATTCTTCATAATAATAAAACCCTCTAGAGATGGTTGCACCATTTTTCACACTTTGGGTGTTTCTAGGGACATTTGTCTAAAAAATCTGTATGTAATTTTGTCATACGTGTGTGATGTTTAGTAAATGATCTGTATATGTGTAGGATGTAGTTTGTATTTGATTTAATATTTTTTTGAATACTTCAGTTAAATAACTTGTTAAATTAATCAAACAAGTAGGCGAAGTAGATCAAGACACTGCAGTAGGGTTTCTTCTTTGAAACTTTCACATTCTTCAACATTAATATAACAATCCTCCTTTGACTAGGTATGCCCCAAATCAATTACATTGTTGGGTGCTGCAATATTTCTTGGCATTCTAATGTGGCATCATCTAAGGCAGATCCTTCCACTGAATGAGATATTTAAATGGTATGTTAGCTCTAATTTCATCTCCTAAATTTCCAAAATGTGTTATGGAGTCAAGATTACATGATCATCATGTAAATAAGGTAGAGTTTTTGAAGTTTTAACACTTTGTCCCATCAACTTTTAAGCATGAAATGTGGAAGGTATTATGCAATTGGACACTTGTTTGAAGCTCCATGGTATAAGCAACGGGTCTAATTGTTGCTGAAAGTTTATATGGTCCATAGTACCATGGTCCAAATTTTTCTTTATCTTTGGTTTTGCATGTATGGCTGCAATCTTGGGAAGACCTAGTCTCCAACATCAAATTCTCTCTACTTCTCTTTATAAGTTTCACATTAAGTCACAAAATTTAAAAATTTGTTTTATAAACCATTCATATGTTTTAAAAACTTATAAACCATTCATAAGCTTTGAAAAATCCAACATGCACAACAGGAGAAGAATGACATTCCTTGAGAATCTAACATTATATTCTGATTATATTACAATATTCCATATAATGTTGTGCATGCATAATGTAATTGAGAGCTTAGAGAAATTTCTAATATATTATTACATAGTTGTTAGCATCAATGAGTTGTTAGAGGAAAATGAGAGCTTCACATATAATTCTAGTGACAAGTTCTTAAGAAACATTTGTCTCTTGATTTGATCTTGAGGAAAAGATTGCATCTATCAAAATTCAACATAACAAAATACGACATGACTTAAATAAAATACAAAATGAAAAGAATACCTTGAACCAAGAAAAGAACAAAAGATTATCAAAATCTAGTTTTTACCATTTTCCATTATAAAGAGAACATATCCATGCAAATCAGAATTAACTGAATAATGATTAATCAAAATAAAAAGTGCATGTAACTATTTATCTTTGTGAAAATAAAAATAGGTGTGGATAAATGGACATGATAAGAATTTAATATTTGATAGTTATCACCATGTGGGTAACTCCTGAGGTGAATGGAAGCCGCATTTCAAATTTGCCCTCTTAAAAAGTGTCCCATTGAAGTTAGAATTAGACTACAATTGGATTTGGTTGATTGGACATCTCGATATTGAAAGGATGTAGATATTCTA
Source organism: Pinus albicaulis (assembly GCA_034641835.2). Lineage (NCBI taxonomy): Eukaryota > Viridiplantae > Streptophyta > Pinopsida > Pinales > Pinaceae > Pinus > Pinus albicaulis. Next base: position 141,958 of record JAXQQM020082837.1, read on the forward strand.
GTCTTCAACACAGTGCATTGGTGGAATTTTGGGAAGACCTGGAGAGGGTAAGCTTTTATTTTGCATTTTGACAACAATGCAATCGCTGAATTTGGATTCTTTGTTAGTCAGCTAGAGGGCTTAGTCATGGAAAACTGCAAAGTCTATATGTAGTGTACAATGTACCATTTTCCCCCTGTATTTTTTAATGATTGTGCACTGGAAAAGAAATTCATACGATTACCAATGTGTATATTTTTCCTTCCTCGAACATAACATGGTTTCATATTTTTGATCTTTGGGTCCACATTTCTAATTTTTTTCTACTTTATTCTTTTCAAGTTTTGAAAATGCATCTTATATTTCATGAATAAACATGATATAAATACATATATAATGATATATTATGCCAAAGAGAGTGGGTACACAGGTATCCCTCCCAAAATCGGTAAGGGAAGCATGTCGTTTTTCGCATCAACCTCTAGAAAATTTGTTTCAGACTATGGCTAAATGTAATGGATAGTGTGCCATTTTTCCCATGTAATTTATAATGATGGCGCAGTGGAAAAGAAATTCATGGAGCTCTTTGAAGTTATATAATGTGACAATTGATATTTACAATTTGAACCATTTTCCTAATTTTCAAAACTCAACATAAGAAAGACAACATGATATCTTACCAATATCAAACTTCTTGATTTTGCTCAGTCATTTAGATTTACAATGAACCTCTATTTGATAAAATAAAATGCTATCTAAATTCTACATATTTTGGAAGATTATCTGCCATCTTAAAGTGCCATGTTGTCAACGCATGAGCATGCTTATCAGTTAAGATGTGGCCCATCCCATCCTTACAATAATTCCCTGAGTGCAACTTCGAAGTTCAAATATGCCCATAAATTGAACTAAATTTTGAATGAAATAGCTCTCATTTTACAGAAAATTATATTAGAGCATAAGTCAACTAAAGTTCACCATGTTGAAACATATTTTTTTGTTCTCAAAATCAAGTCAAAAGCTTCTTAAAAAAGGTCTCTGCCAACACTTATTTTGGACCATTTTCTACATAAGTGTATTTATAAATACAGTAGGATAATTAAAATAGAATGACCACACATAAAATAGTGAAAGTAGGTAATAAGGTGCTTTGAAAATTTACAAAATAGCACAAGATATAATCAGATTTAGTTTGAATTCACAAGGATGAAAAAAGGGTTCTTGAATTGTTTAACGTCAGATGAGAATGCCATCTCGTTGGGTAGCGACGACAAGGCCGATAGGTCTCCATTCATTTTTTTAATTGTTTTCTCAATAGTTATTTTGCATCCTCAGGGCCGAAATTGTTGAAATCCTCAATTATCAAGATTCAGAACTCTGGTTTTGTGATTAAATGAAGTTTATAATTCTATAATTTTACTTTGATATATATTAATACCTTGGTATCACCTACTCATTACACAAGTTTAACACCACAACATGTGCATTATTTACACATTATTTTCTTGCTCTTTGCAAATATAAGATTCATTCACAAATATTCCTTCCCAACACCCATATTTTCCCCTCACCATTAGGACCAACATGCCTTGACATCCCCCTCTTAACACCCAAAATTTCTCATCATTTTCACAAAGTCATTCTACAACTATGTAAAACTTTAGTTTCTCATGGTCGGCATAGTCATCCAGGTTTCAGAAACCACCGATGTTATATATAAGGATAGCCTTGAAAACTTGTTTGGGTGAAGGAAAACATGTATACAACTAATGGGAAAGAAAGGCATCATACATAGAAAGGACTAGTTGTAAAAAAACTTGTCACAGAAAAGGTAGAACATTCATTGAGGTTCAAATATACATATGCATAAGTGGAACACACTAAGCATGTGAGACACAAAGAAATACATCATACAAATAAAGGACTAGTCATATCAAAACATGTCATAGAAAAAGTAGAACATTTACTGAGGTCCAAAGGTAAAACATATGCATAAGAAGTGGAACATAGGATACATGCTGACCATTTATGATAAATTTTGTGTGAGAAATAAGGTGATAAATTTTATTTTATTTTTATGAGAGATGACTCGTTAAAAAAGAGCTTTTCTGTAACTATAGCTCTTTAAGCATCACATAAGAAGGGATAATAAAGGTTGGGAAAAGGATCCTCCATTTTCTTTTTGAAAAAACCCTCGATTCCATTGTTTGTTAACAATATTTTTGTTGCTTATATTTAGAATTTAATGGAATACAATCGATAGCAGAGGCCATCTTATCTACCAAATTCACAAGCTTACAGGTCTTCTTCAAGTCAGGGATTCTTACATTTACCATTGTTATCTTGCCATTAGATCCCAACCTTGCAAAGAGGAAAATAGAACGAGAAAAATTTCTCCATGGACCTTCGCTCAGTTTCGATTTCTTAGTTTTCAAATGCTTGAGTGATTTCCTTCTAAATCTCTTTGCACCCAAAAAATATCCATAAATCAAAAGCTTCGGCACAACTTGAGCAGGAAAAATCAGGTTGTCTCCTTTAGACACCATATAATTTCGATTAGGCTCATGTTCATCATGAAGAGATCCCTCTTGAATGCTCGTAGTTTCAAGTGCTTTAATGCTTTCATTATTTCTCTTAGCACTAGCACGATTTCAAGATTTTTTATTTTTGAATGCAAGCTTTGAAGCCACTTCTGTTGAAGATTTCAACAAGAAACAGTGAAGGAGGCATCCTGAAACATCTTTCCTGATCCTAGTTGGAAAGTGATCACCTAAACTAGGTGGGGGAACACACAGGTGATTTTTGTTGCAAAGTCTATTTTTAGACTATGTTTATTTTTAGACATATGGATCATGTTCTATAAGTTGCGGGATGCTATTTGTGGATGGTTGGTCAATTTGGTAAAAATAGATGGACCTCTATTTTTAGACACTGGGCGGAGTATATTTTTAGACTGCCAGTCTAAAAATAGATCAGTCGAATATTATTAGCTCTTAATAATATTTGGACTATAAACATTATCTTATCCTCTTGGAGCACATCAGTTCGAGCTACGGATGTGGCACATGCAGCTGACAGAAGGAATTACGCTATTCCTAGGGGTTAGTTGAGCTATTGCATGGTTGAATTTAGTTAGAACTCATGTGGCAGAGTTTGGTGGAGTTGATGAGACAGTTGGTGGAGTTGTGTTCGGTTTAACTTAGTTGAACTAGTTGTATTTAGTCTAACTGAAAAATACAATAGTGATGAGTGGTGTGAATTAATTATTAATTAATTCACTAATTATTAACTCATAAATCAACTAAAGAACACATCAGTTAACTCAGTGCATGGACAGTTCAGTGGAGACAAGTGTTAGAGGTGGGTGAAAGGGTGAGTCTACTATCAGTTGTGACTATAGCTGTGTATGAGATTTGCACACACAATGATTGAGATTGCCAATGAAGATTGCACAGTACAAGCCAGTGGGATTCGAACTTAGATCTCATCATTATTCATTCTCATCTTGGATTGCACAGTAGAGGCAGGCAAACAGTGGAGGAGATTTGAACCTGTGACTTGTTCAGATCTGAGCTAGTTTGTGTGTAACAATTGGAGATAGTGCTGAGAGCTTGTGAGGAGTTTGTACTATGTATTGTTACATGTTCTCTATCATTATAATATACAGATAGTTGGGGATTTTCAGCTATTATCTTTCCCCATTACATACTGTGTTATATGTGTGCTTGATTATGTTTTAATGTGCGCATGCGACTGCTTCTATTTCCGCATATTGATGATCAATTGTAGAAGAGGTTATGTATTATGCATGAAGCTTAAATAATGTGTAATCAGGATAATCTCGGTGAATAATTCAGCTATTATTCAAATTTCTACATGGTATCGGAGCTAAATTGATCATCGGATCTATTACAGTGATTACAATTTATTTCGGTAGACAGAGTCTGTAAGCGGGCCAGGTAGCCTCTGGATCCATCCTTTATTTGAAAGGTGATATATCCAGTAAATGCCCCTACAGTCGATCTCTGTGCTAGAAATACTTTGTTCTCACAGATCAGAAGCGGTTGAGTTTTGAGCTGGTGGAATTCGAATTTGCAGCAGTGTTTTCTTGGTGTTGAAGTCAAAATGTCTTTCAACGGATTGCGATTGGAGTATGCCCTTGAGGGCAGCTCGAATTATGTTGCATGGAAGGACAGGATGGAGGCGGTGTTAGATGACAACGGGCTGAAGGAGTTCATAGATGCTGAAGTCCCAAAGCCTACTGATGCTGCTCAAGTTGAGGCTTGGCAAAAGAAGACAACAAAATGTCGAAGGATTCTGTTGGAGGGCATGAAGGATCACATTGTATCCAGCCTGCATGGTAAAGCTTCTCCATACTTTATGTGGAAAGTGTTGACAGATTTATTCCAAAGCAAGAGCGACCAGAGGAAGTTGGCGCTCAAGGATAAACTCAGGAAACTAAAGATGGAGAAGAATTACACTATTCCAGTATACTTGACAAAGCTTGTCCACTGCAAGGATGAGCTTGGGAGTGTAGGAGTTAGTGTGGATGATGAGGACTTGGTGAGCTTGGCTCTCCTTGGGCTTCCGAAGAGTTGGAACTCCTATCAGGACTCTGTCAATGGTCGGGAAAAATTGCCAGGATGGGAGTGAATTTGGTCGGATCTTGTGCAAGAGGAGATAAGGTGGAGTACCAGGGATGGATCTTCATCAAAGGCATCTGATGAAGAGGATTGCGCTTTGGCTGCCAAAGCAAGGAAGGGGAAGGGCAAGAAGAATGCTTCTCAATCCGGTTTGGATGGTAAAGAGCGTGACATGTCCAAAGTGAAGTGTTTTCATTGTCACGAGCATGGGCATTACGCCACGAATTGTCCACAGAAGAAGAAGAACAAGCAGGCTGCTAGAGCTGCAGCTGGTGAGGCTCTTGCCTCGCAATTTGAGCTGGACTTCTCATTGATCACATGCATGGTGTCTAGTGCATTGGGATCGGGGTGGTATTTTGATAGTGGCACTTCCTTTCACATGACGGGAGATGTGAATCTTTTCAGTGACTTGGTGGAGAAAGATCTCCAGTTGCATGTTGAGTTGGGTGACAATGGACGATACAATGCGACCGGGATTGGTACCATAACCTTTCAGAGGGAGTCAGGTAAAATCATTCTTTTACAAGATGTAGTGCATGTTCCAGGTTTAAAGAAGAATTTGATCTCAGTCGCAATGTTAGAGGATAAAGGGTATGAAGTTGTCTTCAGTGAAGGAAAAATTTTCCTTCGGCACAAGGCAACAAGACAAGTCAAGAAGGTTGGGATTCGAGCAAAGAATCTCTACAGACTTGAAGTAGATGGGATGTCTACGGAGCTTCCTACTGTTGGGAAGTGCAAGAAAGACATGCAATTGATGCTTGAGAGGGAGCAAGTTTTGCATGCAGGTAATAGTGAACCTCGGGATGTGGAGCAGGCACAAGATGAGGATCATGAAGTGGAAGAAACCACTCATGCAGAGAAATTTCGTGCCAGATGGGCAGAGGGAGTGCATGCAGCTATACCACCAGGTGTGAGGTGGGGCGACATGCATGATTAATCCCAAGAGGAGATTTCTGGGCAGGATTCATGAGATGGTGTGGATCTCATGAATTGAACCTAGCTACGAGGTGCCCACAACGCAGCAGTAGCATGATCAGTTGGATTGATGCAAGTAGATCAAAGTGACAGTGTCAGATACTGGAGTGCGAATCAAAGTTGACAGCAAGTGTAGAGTGCATGGATGCAAGAGTTCAACAGCGCAGTGGTTCCTGATGACATGTGAAATTAGGCCCAGAAGAAGTCGAAGACTTTGATGATAGATGCATGGAGTTGCATGGTGCATCAGACTAATTGAGTTGTTTGGAGCCTATTCAGTTTCAAAGGAGTTGCAGAGCAGATGCATGGAGTTGCATGGCGCTTGTGAAGGTTGCAGGGCGAATGCATGGAGTTGCATGTCGCATGCAAAGACAATCCTTTCTTGTTGAGAGGGAGTGTTGAAGATTGCAACAAGAAACAATGAAGGAGGCATCCTGAAACATCATTCTTGAACCTAGTTGGAAAGTGATCACCTAAACTAGGTGGGGCCCACACAGGTGATTTTTGTCGCAAAGTCTATTTTTAGACTATGTCTATTTTTAGACATATGGATCATGTTCTATAAGTTGCGGGATGCTATTTGTGGATGGTTGGTCAAGTTGGTAAAAATAGATGGACCTCTATTTTTAGACATACTGGGCGGAGTCTATTTTTAGACTGCCAGTCTAAAAATAGATTAGTCGAATATTATTAGCTCTTAATAATATTTGGACTATAAAAATTATCTTATCCTCTTGGAGCACTTCAGTTCGAGCTACGGATGTGGCACATGCAGCTGAAAGAAGGAATTATGCTATTCCTAGGGGTTAGTTGAGCTATTGCATGGTTGACTTCAGTTAGAACTCATGTGGCAGAGTTTGGTGGAGTTGATGAGACAGTTGGTGGAGTTGTGTTCGGTTTAACTTAGTTGAACTAGTTGTATTTAGTCTAACTGATAAATACACTAGTGATGAGTGGTGGAATTAATTATTAATTAATTCACTAATTATTATCTCATAAATCAACTAAAGAATACATCAGTTAACTGCAATGCATGGACAGTTCAGTGGAGACCAGTGTTAGAGTTGGGTGAAAGGGTGAGTCTACTATCAGTTGTGACTATAGATGTGCATGAGATTTGCACACACATTGATTGAGATTGCAAATGAGGATTGCGCGGTACAAGTTGGTGGGATTCGAACTTGAATCTCATTCATTCTCATCTTGGATTGCGCAGTAGAGGCAGGCAAACAGTGGAGGAGATTTGAACCTGTGACTTGTTCAGATCTGAGCTAGTTTGTGTGTAACAATTGGAGATAGTGTTGAGAGCTTGTGAGGAGTTTGTACTATGTAATGTTACATTTTATCTATCATTATAATATACAGATAGTTGGGGATTTTTAGCTGTAGGCTTTCCCCATTATATACTGTGTTATATGTGTGCTTGATTATGTTTTTATGTGCGCATGCGACTGCTTCTATTTCCGCAAATTTATGATCAACTGTAGAAGAGGTTATGTATTATGCATGAAGCTAAAATAATGTGTAATCATGATAATCTCGGTGAATAATTCAGCTATTTTTCAAATTTCTACAACTTCTTTGTTCAACCTAAAATTAGGTTGTCTCCTTCAGACACCATAGAATTTCAATTAGGCTCATGTTGATCATGAAGAGATCTCTCTTTAAGCATCACATTAGAAGGGATAACAAAGGTTGGGCAAAGAAAATTATAGATCATGGAAAATATACTAGGAAATTAAAAAACGTCCATGTTTAAGGAATCCTTTGAAGGTAATGCGGGAATACCATAAATTTCCTTTTGATTTTTGAAAAAAATCCCTCGATTCCTCTGTTTATTGATAATAATTTTGTTTCTCATCTTTAGACTTCAATGGACTACAATCGATAGCAGAGGCCATCTATTCTACTAAATTCATAGGCTTACAGGTATTCTTCAAGGCATGGCTTCTTACATTTACTGTTGTCATCTTTCCATCACATGTCGACCTTGAAGAGAGGAAAAGTGAATTTTCAAATGCTTGAGCGATTTTTTTCTGTATCTATTTGTGCCCAACAAATATCCATCAATCGGAACCTATGACATGACTTGAGTAAGTCCAATCGGGTTGTCTCCTTTAGACACCATATAATTTTTATTAGGCTCATGTTAATCATGAAGAGATCCCTCTTGAATGCTTGGGGTTTCAAGTGCTTTAATTTTTTCATTATTACTCTCAACACTAGTATGATTTCTTGAATTTTACTTTCTGAATGCAATATTTGAAGCCACTACTTTTTTAAACTAGAAATTAGGTTGTCTCCTTTAGAAACCATAGAATTTCAATTAGGTTCATGTTGATCATGAAGATATCCCTCTTTAAGCATCACATCAAAAGGGATAACAAAGTTTGGGCAAAGAAAATTACAGATCATGGAAAATGTAACTAGAAATTTGGAAATGTGCATGTTTAAGGGATCCTTTAAGGTAATGCAAGAATGCAAAAAGTCACCTTTTTTTTTTTTTAAATCCCTCAATTCCCCTATTTCTTAAAAATATTTTTATTTCCCATATTCAGAGTTCAAATGACTACAATCAACAACAGAGGCCATATTATCTACATTTCGAAAACTCGGATGTCCATAACGAAAGATAATGACCAAATGATGAAATTTGAGAAGAGGGATGGGAGAATCTTTCCTTTGCACCACTTTGGATCTTCTCTTTCATGGTGGAGTCTTGTGTATCATTACTGAATGTTATTATTAGGAAAAATGGCTAGACGAAATTACCTAAATCCAATGCAGACATTGATATGAGTGTTCACGTTGGAAAATATGAAGAAAATAAAAGTTTCCCAACACGCACAAGTCATTTCGCAACTACTTGAAAAAATATGCCCCTGGAAACCATTCATTGTACTTTGCCTTTGGTAAAAAAATGGTTTATTCGTCAAGTAGGAAATCCCTAAATTCACTCATACAAAACCCACCATTCACTTTGAAACCACATACCAAGTAAAAGCAAACAAAAGGCTCCTTCAAATAACTCAGTCGTTAATAGAACCCTTTGGAATTATAACGAGTTATGGAAAACACAACTGAATTGGGGAACCTGGCCATCTGGATTTGGACTTGAGCACATAAATGATGTTGGCTCTTAAAATTGAATTGACTTATATGTTATTATCTCTTCTCTTGCAGCCAGAGATAGGTGGAAGCATACTAGTAAATATCCAAATCCAGATTCTCTAGATCCAAAGGTAGTCCCAGTGGGTGAATCAATTGATCGCCATTATTCACTAAGTTTCTCGTGATGAAGGTGATGTATTTTTTCCATAATTGTGCCCTAAGTCTCATTTTCTTTTAACTAACTATTTTTCCCTAATTATTTGCTAATTTTTCATCTGACGGCACACCCTTCTTCAATCGTCTAACACTCGATCCAATTTTTCAGATGAGTACAAAGTGGCGATTGGGGGAGTTCTTCTCAAAGGGGAACGCCTTACAGCGTAACTAGTGTTATGAGCCTTGTTTTTGTTAAAGTCATAAGTTCGAGTTGTATAGTCTACAAAATCTAAGTACCCAAGAGATTTTTCAGAAAGTTAAACCAATTTATATATTCAAAAATGCATTTTAAATAACAAAAAATCACTATATACTAAGAATAAAAAAAAATAATATACACTAAAAATTGCATGGGTTGCTAAAGAAAAAACACAAATTAAAATATTTTAATTGCTTCTTTAAAAATGATTAAATGCAATTATAAAAACATTGCAATTTTGTATTGAAGGAAGTCATCGTTTTAAACTTTTTTTTTATTGAAAATTATTTACTTTTGATTCTTTTATATTTATGTCATTTTTTCATTTGTGTATTTATGATTCATATTCATTTGAATTTTTTATATTGATTTTGATAGGCATTTCGAAATAGGATAAAGGGTTGAGATTTATCTTAAAAGTAGTTATGCCCTTTTTCCTTTTCAAATTAATTAAAAAATTGTTATAAAAATAAATGAGTTATGGTTTTTTTGGATATGTGATATTGATAAGCCATGGTATCGACTCATGTTATTGTAACAAAGCCTATTTACATGTTAAGAATCTCCATGATGAAGTGGGGGTGAATCTTCATGGTTAAGAATCCAGTTACACATTTTTTAAATGTGTATCCGCAATTGGGGTGGCATTCATGTAAAATGCGCAATGGGGGAGGCGGGCTAGGCCCTCTGTTGTCACCTCACTCCTTCAAGGGGGGGGACAAGACCAACCCTCCCTCCACTTGGCACAACTCATTAATACCCTAGCACCCATGGTACACATATTGAGCATTGTGAATATCAAAGGGTCTTGGAAATGGGGGTTCATAAAGATTAACATTGCGGAGACCATTCCTCCTCATTGCACATTCTTTGTCGAAGCAATGCCTCATCGAGGGAAAATTTCCACCCAACTTCTTCAACCTGTGAGGCTCTACATTGCTTCCATTTCTAACAAAGGGATAGGTCTAGGTCACCTTGACTTGGCCTCCCCTAGATTTGAAATCTCAAGAAATCGCTCAACTATAGGTTCAACTCAACCTTCTCTCAACATGGAGATTTCTATGTTGGTGAAGGGAGGAGGCTCTTGGTTCACGAGTAGTAGAAATACATATTCTCTCATCATTATTCGACTTAACACTTGTTCTGCCCCCAGGAAGGCGCTTCTCCATATTCTTGGTTTATGTTTTATTCTAATTTTTATCACTCTACTAATTAGTATTTTGGGCAAGGTTACATCATGGTTACATTTATCATTTTTTTTTTGGGATTTCATAATTTAAATCTCTTTATTTTCCTTGTACATTGCACTTGATTTTTATAACATTCATAAAGTATATTTTTCCTAGACACTTTATTATTTGACATTTGTCCTGTCTAATTTCAATTTCTGTAGTCATTTGGAATTTTCTTCTCCTCTACACCTCCTTATATCACTCAAAGTTTCTCTTTTGTTGTGCTAGAGAGGCGTCTCTCTTAGTGGTCCCTCCTGACATCCTCCATGGTGATTAATCTAGAACTAAATCCCCTTCCCATTGTCTCCCTGTTGTTGGATTTGTTTTATACACTCTTCTCCCACCTGCCATGCATTACCAGTGGATGTGTTGTAGGTGTGGCTTTGTTGTTAGATTTTGAGCTTGGCTATTCAAATGTAATGCAAAGATATCAGGAAGCCACCCATGGGAATATTCAACACATATTTAATCAAGCAACAGTTGAGGCCATGCATGAAAGAGATACCCATTTAGATGAATACATTCTCACCCATGTTGTGAATTGGATACCAAACCCAGGCTACACTATGTTGGAAATACTGACCAGGGGGGGGGTGGGGTGAATCAGTATTCCTTTCAATTAGTATTATTATTAATATTTCATAGCATTAGTTAATCTTCAATTATTATCAGTGTTTGTACAATGATAGCAGTAAACAAAAGGAACACAACTACACACAATTTTTAAGGTGGAAACCCTCTCTAGGAAAAAACCACCTGAATTTTTTTCTAGTAATTCTTTAATATTCAAATCCAATTGAAAATAAAGCTCCAACTTCCTAGTATCTAGAAAAGTATTCTTCTCCAACTCCCACTGGATGGACGCTCCAACGTCCGAGATTCTTCAGTAGTCAACTGAACAGATTCCCCAACACCCAATGAGCTACAACCAACCCTAGAACTACCCTACCACCCTAAATTTTTCACAAGCTTGAACCTATTGGTGACTTCATGCACCAGCCTAGCACCATGCTACCACCCTATAGATGAATAAAAGAAGAATGGACTCTCGTACTAGGGAAAATGGTCCACTTTAAAATGATATAGAATGATGTAGAAGAAGAAGACACACTAGAACATAACCCCAAATATGACACAACCAACTAATGATGATCCTAGACCTCCCAACACTTCCTCTTCAACTCTTGGCAGATAGACATTAGTAAAATTTTTACAATGATGCATTTACAATGATAGTACAATGATACCTTTATAATGATTGTATGCAGTGTTTCTCGCTTGAAGACTTCATGTGGTGAACTTCTTGCTGCTGTTCTGCACCTTGATTGCTACTCTTTTCATGCTACCTGATAGCCACCTATAAAATTTGTTATACCAAAATGTGGCTAAATCATTTTTTGGAGCCTTCAAGGAACAAATTTTATTGCAAAAAAGTGTTATCTCTTGAAGACTCTTGAAGGCCTCATGCCTTTGTCCAAAATCTTCCCTACTATGCCCATTTTACACTATCGAATTCAACTGATTTCATGAGAAGAAACTGCTGATAAATCACCATTTTCCCCTCCTTTCACTTCGAAACTAACCTCATTTTCTACCCCTTTCATTCTCATCAAAATCCTTCATTTTCATATTTTTCTCCTTCCCCTCCATCAAAACCCCTTTGATAAGGTTTAAGACTCTCTCTTTGCCTTATCGAAACCCCAAAAATCCATTGAAAACTTGAAAAAATTCATAAAAAATAAGTTTTGTTTACCACAGACTTAAGCCCCTTGGGCTAAGTCTTAAAATCACTTCCCCTCCACGTGCCTGCACCCTAGAACCAGGTGCTAGACCCACAAAGCACTTATCGCATCGCAAAGTCTAAGTGTGCAAGTCTTTTTTTCCATTACAAAACTCCGATGTGATTAAGCCCCCCGCATTATAGCCCCCGGTCATATTGCATTTCATATATACCAAGGCCCCGCATTCGGGCGCCTATCCTCTTCGTATATATAAAACCATCCCGACACATGAAACCTTTGTTTATATTAATTTTTTGTGTTTTTTGCAGGGTTTGAAAAAGTTTTCACCGGAGCAAAACTTAATTCGCTCCCCACTGTCGATTTGGTCTGCAGATCGACGGCCCACAAATCCATCGCCCCGGTGGTCCCCATGGTCAATCACTGTACAAAACTGGAGTAGTTTTTATTGCACAGCCTTTGAGGGATAAGCAGTATTTCCCGTTTGATCGCGATCAACGCCACAGGCCGACACGTGGCCTTAAGAAGTTTTCAAAACCCACTCTTATCGCGCATTAAAATTCAACTGTGGGCTCAGCGCGATATTGATGTGCGTCGTCCGATCTGATACCGGCTCATCGGACGGTGATCGCACTAAAAAGAAGCTCGGGAGATGAACTAAGTTACAACGCATTATCAAAACATCTCCGCCGTCGATTTGATCTGCAAATCGACAGCCCACAATCAGTCGCCATGGTCCCCACAGCCACGACAGTAGTCAGCAGTCCCACAGAACTGGTGGTCCCCCACGCATAGTCAACACCCACGCAGCAGTGGATTTGAGTGGGTCTCGTTTGATTGCTCGCATGGTCGTGAAATCCGTACCCGGGGAGATTTATAGGGTGGAATTCATAAGGATTTCGGGTCACACTTGTGCTGACATCAGTAGGCCTCACAATGGACCCGATAAGATTTATAGGGTGGATTTCATAAGGGTTTCGGGTCACACTTGTGTTGACATCAGCAGGCCTCAAAACGGACCCGACAAGCTTTATAGGGCAGATTTCATAAGGATTTCGGGTCACAAACACCCTGACGTCAACAAACACCTTTTGTTACCCGAAATGGTATACAATTTGGTTTAATCAAAATTTTTGACGTCTAGGTGTATTATTTGATAAAAAAGGGTGATTATAAGGTTTTTTCATTATATACTGAAGAAAGGCCGAAGGCTAGGGTTTAAATCTCGCGCCTTCGATTCTTTAAAAGAAAGCCATCCATGGTTTAAAATTGTTGTGCCTCGTCAATACTCCAAAGGCACTGATGCCTCACGATCCCTGCACAACACTGCACACCAATAGAACACAGTAAATGAATCAAAAATCAAAGAGTATCAGTGTCGAAGACAGAACACACCAGAATGGAAGATTGAAGACAAATTCATGAGGATTACGGCTAAGATTGATTATCAAAAGCCTAATCCTCCCAATTAAGACACAGTTAAAAGGAAATCTAAGTGTTTTATCAAACAGAAAGCCTCCACCGCCACATCTGAGGCAAATTGATTCCTCCTAGCTACCACAAGTGCCACCTGTGCCTCAAAGCATGCAAGGCCGAAGTTATTGATCAAGATCAGATATTTTCCTCAGCATAGCCAGTGAATTAAATCTGCAAATAAACTTAATGACAAAATATCAGCGGAGTTACTTTAACATAATGGAGAGCCTCAAAAGTCAAAAAGAGCTCCCACCGAGCTTAAATATTAATGTAAATTATTTAATACAGAGGACACTTATGTAAGCTTCTTCATCAACCCCCCCAAAGGCCGAGAAGCCATTATGTCTGTATTAATTATCTTTGGAGATATTTTATCAGATCTCATGTCCTCATTCTTTTGTAAATACTACTGGAGAAAATGAGAGAGGGGTTGGTTGAGTTGGTTGCTGAACTTTGAAATGTAATTGAGCTTGAGACTTCTACCTGTAAATAGTGTTCACTGGCTCTTGGAGCTCTGCTTGTGATAGATAAGTTATTCTGGGAAGTGTAGATGATTTCTAAACTAAAGCACTGGACTTAAAGCTGTAACTAGTTTGGAGCATCAATACAAGTTGATTTATGGGATCCTAGTCTATGTCGACGGTGATGTTATTTTTTATTGTGAATTCTTATTTTACTTATGTTTTCACTGTGTTCAACTTCTCTTATAAATAACAGCATGCATAGAGTTAGGACCTACTGTATATCAGTACCCTTCTCTGACTGAAAATATTTATCTATATGTTTTCTTCCAACTTGTGTTATTTAGGAATGATCTAATTCAGTTTAAGCATAGGAATGATGGTGTTCCCTCATCCTACTATTTGAGCTAGTTGTTATTCTTAAATGTTATTTTCAGTATATGTTAAGTAGAGATGAACTATGGAAGATATGGTGTGCCCTGGTCCTAGTTTTATCCCAAAAGATTGTCTTAAAGTTTCCCTTGGAATATGTTGAAAGCTGGCTAGTTTCAAAGTACTTACCAGATCTTAGGAAATTTTGTGTTCTCTTTGTGTTTGTCTTGAAAGTTACCAAGTAAAGCAGAGCTAGGAGAGGATTTGTGGTGAGCTCGACTCGCTAGTTTCTTCTCCAAAGGTTGCCTTCAAGTTTCCCTTTGTTTTAAAATGTTTTCTATTGAAAGTGTATCAAAGGCTGGCTAGTTTGAAAGTACTTACCAGATCCTAGTTTACTTTTATGTCTTTCTTAAGTGTTTTTCAAAGGCTGGATAGTTTCAAAGTACTTACCAGATCCTAGGCTACTCTTTGTTCTTCATCTGTTTAATTCCCCTTCTTTTTTGTATCATTTCATTCCATAAATCAAACTTTAAAGAGATCCTTAGACATATATGACTTGCCCCATGGACCACTCTTGCCTCTGGTTGTTTCAATTAAACCCTATTATGAATCCATAGCCCAATGGACTAAAACCTGCAATTATCTATCTTTATGGCTAAAGCTTGTTCTGATTGCTTGCAACTTCACACCTTTGAAATTATTTGCACTTAGAACTTTCCACCTCAAACAGAAATCATGCTCAACCATCCAAAAACAAAAAAAAACCCTTGGCCTTCATAACTAGCCTAATATTATTACCCAAAATTCGAAGACAAATCTATCTTTGCACTAATTGGAGAGATCCCTCTCTAGATTCAGGAGGGCTAGATCCTAGAATCTCAAAGTGGTTGAAATGATGTTCTCCCTGCAGTTGGACTTTTGCCAATCTTGCTAATTACATGGTGCTAACATTTCTGGTGACTCTGCTGGGGAACTGAGTCGAATTTTCATTTAAGGTTCCCTTAAAAACTTCATAAAACCTTGTGAGTAAAAGAAGCCTTTTCAAGCACTACCAAGAAATGGTAATCATGGTAAAACTTGTTTGAATCAGTGACAAACTAGGTAAAACCTAGGATTCTCATAGGAGTTTGTCTAACCTTGGAAGATCAGCTGGCTTAGCCATAAGAGTAGACTGTCTTTGTCTCATAACTGTAGCTAAGTTGTGAAACGGATTTAGGAAACTCTTAGAAACCACACAACTGAAAAATAACTCAGAAAACCCAAAAATATTTCAGATTGGTATCCAATAAACATGGTGGTGTACCATAAAACCTTTTACCTCCTTAGGAGCTAAAAACTTCCACTTGGCGACTCCACAATCCTGAACAGACCTTAAGACTCCACTGGAAAGAACCCTTATCATTGTAATGTCATTCAAACTCAGTTAGAGGACTGTAGGATTAAAATTTGTGTAAACAGATTAGTTGACCATTTAAAGACTGTCATACCTAGTTGAACTTTTCTTGTTTATTTAGGTCTGAAAAACATAGCATAGTGGCTCCTAGAAGGATTCATACTAGAGCCTATCCTGACCCTGATCCACCTGAGATAGTTGATAACCCAGAAAGTATCCTTAGTAAGTCTCCTACGATTAAAATTGTTTTCAGATCACCCTTCAGAGCTAATTCAGTTCCTGAAAATCTTTCAGCTCTACAACAATCACAAATTGACGTAGTAAACCCCTTTAGGACTAGGTCTCTTGATGATTTAGATCAGTTAGATTCTGAGTCTTCACTTTCATCTCCTGAGACAAGTGAACATCCTGGTAGTAGAGAAACAACACCTCCTGATTTACATTTCCTTCACAACTTAGGTGTCTCTCATCGAAGATCAACTCAGCAATATACTCTTGGTCCATCCACTTCTGCTCACCCTACATCCACTGTTCAAACCACTCCATTCCAGCCCACTTTCCCTCTTGTTAATCCACCTCTTGTAAATCCACCTCCACCTCCTGCCATGGCTACATGGTATGCTCCCTTAGTCCTTCCTGTACCATTAGTCAATCTTCCACAGGACTATCAGTCCAAAATTCCATTATATGATGCTAGCAATGCTACAAATGCATCACAACATGAGGATAAGATGAATGAATACTTTGACATAAATGAAATTTATGATGATTCTATCATATTATTTTCTCAAAGCTTAGGAGGGGAAATCAGAAAATGGTTTAAAGGCTTAACCCCCCATATTATCAATGATATCCAAGCCTTCCATCAAGCATTCTTAAACAAATGGGAAGTAAATAAGAACCCCCTCCAAGTCCTTTCTGATTACAATAACCTCCATAGAAACACCGGGGAAAGTGTACAAGCTTATTGTACCAGATTTAACAGTGTATATAACGCACTTTCCCCAGATCTAAAACCTCCACAAGGCTCAGCTTTAAACAAGTTTCTTGAAGGGTTTGACCCTGATATGGCCTATCAGCTAAGAGAGAGAGATCCTACAACTCTTGAAGAGATGCAAAAATGTGTTCTTTCTGTGGAAGTCAAATTTATGGAGAAGAGAGAAAGAATGAAGAATGAAAAGAGAGTGTCCTTTAGAGAGGAATCTACACCCTCTACTTCCAACTCAAAGATGGAGAGAATGATGGAAGAGATGATAAATAAAATGAGCATTCTTGAGAGAACACAAGCCAGTCAAAACCAAACTGCTCCTCAAAACAGAAACCAAAACCAGAATCAGAATTTTAGAAGGAACCAACCTCCAAACAGACCCAGGGAAGATGATCAACAGATCACTCCTCCCTTTCATCAAAACTATGTAAGTGAGGTTGAGGAAACAAATGAGATAATAGAGGAAGATGATATCAACATGCTGGGGGTAGATATTGATGACTTTTAGATTCATTACGATAGAAAACAAGGTCTTTATACACCTTATGATGACAAAAGAGATGATGATGAAAGTTATTATCAAGACATGGAAAATGTCATCATAGAGTCTCAAAGAGAATATGACCTTAGAAGCAAAACTAGTTAACAAACTCCCAACCCCAAAACCTCTGACAAATCTTCACAAAACAGCCCTGCAACCAAGCCTAAAGTTTTCAAACAAAAGGAGAAAATAGTGGCTGTTAATTCTGACAAAGGTAGAGAGAAAGGCACTCAAAACAATGAAAAACAGAGTGCGGAAATTAGTAGTACTAACACTTCAGCTAGTACTCTTGTTAAAACCATTTTGTAAAATGTAAATAGAACAAATCAGCAAGCCGATGTTGCTGATAGACTGGCAGCTAGTAAGGCTGAGACAAGTTCTTCAAAGAACCAAATTCCTTTCAGCCTAGAGCAAGAAATTTCAAAGATCAAAATCTTTGTTCCCCTGACTGAGTTAGCTGCCCATGATGTATATAGGACCCAAATTTTGGAAGGATTTAAATATTTAGGATAATAATGGCATAGTCAATCTTAATGATGACCAGCTAGAGCTCATTTTTGGTCCTAAGATTGAAGGTAGATATCAAGAGGGACTTGTTCCTGCCTTTTATATAAGTTTAAATATTCATGACAAGATTTTACATAACGCTATGGATGATTCAGGCGTCTCTCATAATTTAATGTCCAAAGCTGTCATGGAGGGCCTAGGCCTTGAAATCACCAGACCTTACAAATACCTTTACTCCTTTGACTCAAGCAGAGTAAAATGTTTAGGATTAATCAAAGACCTCTGCGTTAACTTAGCCCAGATTCCAGCCAAATGCTTAGTATTGGATATTGTTGTGGCTGATGTGCCCCCAAAGTATGGAATGTTATTATCAAGATCTTGGGGGGCTAAGTTACAAGGGACTATGCAAATGGACATGACCTATGCGACTATCCCTGTTTTCAATCAGACTTGAAGACTTTACAGGGAGTTTCATATGCAATACACAGTTACAAGTCAGGACAGACCACAGAACTCTCCCCTTTATTCTGTGAACACAGGCTTGGATTCATTTATCCTTTTCAATGATGAAACTTTCAGTGAACAAGTGACCTTTTCTGATTTAATGACAGATAGAGAGGAGGAAGAAGATAATGTAGGAGTGTCAGAACAGTTTGTTGAACCTATAAACTCTAGTAAACAAAACACAGGTCTTGAGCTACAAATCACGTTTCCTTTGCTTTTAAACATTGAGATTCAAGAAAGCAGTCCTCAACCCAATAAAAAAATCTGAGGAGTTAGGACAATTTCAACAGTGTGCTAACCTCCAAGAACAATTCGATAGCACACTTATTGAAGAACATAGTAACCCAAAGGATAAACTCGAGACTAGTCCTCTATGGAGTATGCACTTCGATGGGTCTTGCACTAATACCAATGCTGGTGTGGGTGTCTGGATATGAAACACTGAGAATAACGACATAGAAAGCATTTCCTGCAAATTAAACTTTCAGTGTTCCAATAACATAGCAGAATATGAATCCCTTCTCTTAGGCTTGCGTTTGTTGAAAAAGTTAGGAGCCGAGAAAATCAATGTGTATGGCGATTTAGAGTTAGTCATTAGGAAATTCAATGGGGAGTATAACGCAAATCATCCCAGACTTAGGGCCTATCGAAACAATGTCATGGACCTTTTAAAAACTTTTGAGGAATACCGAATAATTTTTGTCTCGAGGAAAAGAAATATTGCGGCCCACAATTTAGCCTTTGCAGCTAGAACATGCTTAACGCCATATGAAACCAAAGACTGCACAACTCAAATAAAATTCAGACCAACCATACCTGATAACGAAAAATACTGGCAAGTGTTCAACGGGGACAAACAAATAGAAGACTTCATGCAATTCAGAAATGAATTCGAACTACACAGTTTGGACTCAGATTATGATACGGATTGCAGTGAAGATAAATTTATTGGTGAAGAAGAACCGTCTCCTGAATTTGTTAATATTAATCTACTGTCAAGCAAACTTCAAAACAAAACAGAACTGACTTCAGAAATAAAAACAAAAGAGTTAGAAACCCTGCAGTCCAAAGATGAAAGTTTGCCTAAGGGTTTGGCACCTTTAGATGAGTTGTTTGATTTTAACGATGTGGCCAGGAAGCCAAAACTAGAACTTGTAGAGACTGAAGTGGAAGAGTGCAATATAGGCAGTGAAATTAAACCGAAAATGATTAAACTGTCTAAAACGTTACCAGCTCACATTAAACTCAAATACATAGAGTTGTTTAAAGAATTTTTTGATGTTTTTGCGTGGAGTTACAAAGATCTGAAATCCTATGACACTGAAATAATACAGCACAAAATTCCTCTCAAAGAAAACCAAAAACCGTTCAAATAGAAACTGTGCAGAATAAACCCTGTTCAGCTACCTCTAGTTGAGAAGGAAATCAAGAAAAGGTATGAAGCTGGTATTATTGTCCCTATTAGGTATTCTGAGTGGGTGTCTAATCCGGTGTCAGTTAGGAAGAAAACTTGAGAGATCAGGCTTTGTATAGACTTTAGAGACTTAAACAAAGCTTCATTAAAATAAAACTACCCTTTACCTAAGATGAATCATATTTTACAAAGGGTGGTAGGGTCTAGAAGAATTTCTTTGCTTGATGGCTACTCAGCGTACAATCAGATCTTAGTTCACCCTGCTGATCAATTAAAGACAGCCTTTACTACACCATGGGGCACTTTCATGTATGTGAAAATTCCCTTTGGTCTAATGAATGCTGGAGAAATTTTTCAGAGAGTCATGGACATAGCATTCTCGAAGGAACTGGACCTCTTCATCATTATATACCTTGATGACGTTACTGTGTTTTCAAAAACAGATGAAGAGCACTTAGCACATTTAAGAAAAGTTTTCGAGAAATTCAGGAAGTTTGGGATATCTTTAAACCCTAATAAAACACTATTTGGGCTCCAAGAAAGTAAACTTCTCGGGCATATTATTTGAGACGAGGGTATTAAGATAGATCCAAAGACGATTGAGGCCATATTGCAAATCTCTCATCCTCGAAACATCAAAGAGTTGCAATATTTCATTGCAAAGATCAACTTTTTGAGAAGGTTCATCCCCAACTTAGCTGAGCTCCTTAGGAATATAACAAACATGTTGAAGAAGGAGCAAGGGGTAAAATGGACCTTGGAAGCAAATAAGTCCTTTGAGCTGGTGAAACAAGCGTTAACCAAAACACCGATTCTAATAAGTCCTGATTTTTCAAAAGATTTTTATATTTTTTCATTTGCATCGGAACATACCATATCTGTTGTCCTCTTAAAGAAAAATCCACAAGGACAGGAGCAGCCTATTGCATTCTTTAGCAAGGCATTGAGGGATGCCCCTCTGAAGTATAACATTATGGAGAAGAAATCTTTTTCTTTGGTTAAAGCTTTGAAGACTTCAGAGTATACATCCTGCACTCACACATCATTGCCTTTGTCCCAAATTCAGTTGTGAAAGACATTCTAACGCAGGACCTAGATGGTAAGAGAGGTAAGTGGATTGCTGTTATCCTTGAATATGATTTAGAGATAAAACCCACTAAGTTGATCAAAGGCCAAGGTCTAGCTAGATTAATGGCTGAATCAAATTTTGAAGTTCTTGATATAAATATGATTAATGCTTTAGATGGTCAAGAGGAGACCTCAACTCCCATTGTTGAAGACCATTTCATTAATTTCTCTTGGTATGCTGATATTATTTATGTTTTTCTTAATTTAAATACACCCCCTGGTTTGGCAAAAATAAAGGCAAGGTTCCTAAAGTTAAAAGTTGTAAACTATTGCATTATAGATAGATGTCTTTATTGGAAAAATTCAAGTGGTGTATTGCTTAAATGTTTGCTTGATTTTGATGCAGAGAAGGTTAAGCACGAGTTCCATGAAGGAGAGTGTGGAGGTCATTTGTACTGGAAGACAACAGCCAACAAAATTTTGAAGGCTGGTTTCTATTAGCCTACTCTCTTCCCTGATATACACAAGATGATCATTGCCTGTCATAAATGTCAACTTTTTGAAGGCAAAAGAAAACTGCTACCCCTACCTCTGCATCCAATCACTATTGAAGCCCCGTTTCAACAGTGGGGACTTGACTTCATAGGAGAAATCCATCCACCATCTTCTGCTCAGCATAGATGGATTCTCACTGCCACAGACTATTTCACTAAGTGGATAGAAGCCATACCTTGTAGGTAGGCCAATGATTCTTTATTATAAAATTCATGGAGACTAACATTCTCTCCAGATTTGGCTGTCCTACCAAGATCATCACTGATAATGCAACGACATTTGGATCAAAGAAGATGGTTGAATTCTGTCACAGATATCAGATAACATTGGGGCATTCCACAGCCTATTACCCTCAAGGTAATTGACTTGTAGAATCCTCAAACAAGAGTTTAGTGAACATAATCAAGAAACGGTTGGAGGACAACAAAAAGTCTTGGCACACAAAGCTAGTTCATGCACTTTGGGCCGACAGATTGACTTTGAAGAAATCTATTGGCATGTCACCTTTCCAGCTTGTGTATGGTACTGATGCAATTTTTCCAACCAGCCTTGGTGTACCAGTGATGAATTTGATTCAGGAGTTGCAAACTGAAGATAATGACATGATCAGAAGAATAAATTAGACCATTCATCTTCATCAAACCAGAGAGGAGGTTTATAACAAAGCATTGCAGAAGCAGGACAACATTAAAAAGCTTTTTGACAGAAGAATAAAGGCCAGCAATTTCAATATTGGGGACAAAGTTTTGAAGTGGGACTCAAGGAGGGAAGACAAGGGCAAGCATGGAAAATTTGACAACTTATTGCTTGGCCCTTACTCTATCCATTCATCTGCTGGTAACAATGCATTTTTCTTACAAGAGTTCAATGGAGCAGAATTGTTTGGGGGTCCTGTCAATGGCAGGATGCTTAAGCATTACTTCTTTGATCCATGTTATGTTTTGAAAGCCTGTTTATCTTTTTTCTCATTATAAATACTTCACCCATCATTGCATTCAAAGTTATGAAAATAAAAAATACAAAAAAAAGAAAGAAAGAAAAGAGGGCAGATTGTGAAAACAAGAAAGGTACAACCCCATACCAAAAAGAGAAACAAATCTGAAAGTGTGCAAGCTCAAATTCCACTCCTAAAGAACACACTTATAGTTAGTCAAACAGCCTAATCTTGACTAATTAGCTTTAAATTTTCTGCTGATAGGATAGTGAATTCGATTTTCCAAACTGTTTAATCTTGGCTTATCAGTAGATAGTTTAGGATAGAAATTAAAGGTTCAAACATGCTCAAAATCTGAACCTGAGTTTCCAAAGAAAATGACTCAAATCTGTTTCAAATTCTGAGTCCAAAAGGATGTAAATCTGGTTCCAATCAGCTTAAAATCTGAACCAGTTGATCAAAGAAAGAACAACTCAAACAAAAGTCAAAACAGAGCTGTAAAAAAAATGAAGGAAATGCTTTGAAATTTCAGATCCTAAACCTTCCATTTTGTTTTAATTTTCTGCAGAATGAGATCTATGTGTAGCTTTTTTTTTATGCCATAGATGAGCAACAAGTTATACTGTTCAATCCTAACTTGTGGGCTTTTAAATTTCTGTTGTAGGATTTAGTGAATAAAATCTGTTGGACAGTTTAATCCCAACAGATAGTAGATTAGGTAGAGAATCATATGGGCTCAACTGTTTAATCTGAGTTCATGGAGAAATAAGGAGTAGAAATAGATTATATTTCCCGCTTTCAAAGAATAAAATGTTATGAAAAGATTCTGCCAATCCAAGTGCACTCAAATGAAGAAAAAATGTTAGATCAGTAGGATTGGGTAGGTAGAAAACTTGTTGATGAAAGATCCATTGTTTTTATGACTGCTAATAGGTTTTTAAAGCAAGATCATCCCAACAAAGGAAGAGCAGCCCAATGGATGAGGCACAGGTAAGCCTCCCAGAGAAATCAAGTCTGAAGTTCTTGATGCCTTCAAGAAGGCACCATCCCCAAGAGGAGCCATTGTTAGCCACCTATGAAATTTGTTATACCAAAAGATGGCTAAATCATTTTTTGGAGCCTTCAAGGAACCAATTTTATTGCACAAAAGTGTTGTCTCTTGAAGACTCTTGAAGGCCTCATGCCTCTGTCCAAAATCTTCCCTACTGTGCCTATTTTACACTCTCGATTTATGTTGATTTCATGAGACGAAACTGCTACAAAATCACCATTTTCCCCTCCTTTCACTTCGAAACTAACCTCATTTTATACCCCTTTCATTCTCATCAAAATTCTTCATTTTTGTATTTTTCTCCTTCCCCTCCATCAAAACCCCTTTGATAAGGTTTAAGACTCTCTCTTTGCCTTATCAAAACCCCCAAAATCCATTGAAAACTCGAAAAAATTCATTAAAAATAAGTTTTGTTTACCGCAGACTTAAGCCCCCTTGGGCTAAGTATTAAAAACACTTCCCCTCCACGTGCCCGCACCCTAGAACCAGGTGCTAGACCCACAAAGCGCTTATCGCATCGCAAAGTCCAAGTGTGCAAGTCTTTTTTCCATTACAAAAACCCCGATGCCAATTAGCCCTTTATATTATAGCCCCTGATCATATTACATTTCATATAGACCAAGCCCCCGCAATCGGGCGCCTATCCACTTCGTATATATAAAACCATCCCGACGCCTAAACCTTTGTTTTTTATTAATATTTTGGGTTTTTTCAGGGTTCGAAAAGGTTTCCACTGGAACAAAGCTTAAATCAATCCCCACCATCGATCTGATCTGTAGATCGACGGCCCACAAATCAATCGCCCCGGTGGTCCCCACGGTCATTTACTGTTCAAAAACCGGAGCGGTTTTCATCGCACCGCCTTTCAAAGGAAATATGTATTCCCCGTTTGGATGTGATCAATGCCACAAGCTAACACGTGGCCCTGAGCAGTTTGGAGATACCACCCTCCCCGCGCATTAAAGGTCGACTGTGGGCTCAATTCGATATTGGCGTATGCCATTTGATCTGAGGCTGGCTCATCGGATGGTGATCGCACTCAAAAGAAGCTCGGGAGATGAACTAAGGTACGGTGCATTTATCAAAACATCTCCGCTGTCAATCTGATCTGCAAATCGAAGGCCCACAATCAGTTGCCCTGGTCCCCACAACCATGACAACATTCAGCGCTCCCGATGGTCCCAACGCATAGTCAGCATCCACGCGGCAGCAAATGATTGGAGCATTTCTTGTTTGGTTGCTCGCACAGTCAAGAAATACAGACCCGGGGAGGTCTATAGGGCGGAATTCATAGGTATTTTGGGTCACAAACACCCTGACGTCAACAAACGCCTTTTGTGACCCAAAATGGTTATACACCTTGGTTTAATCAAAAGTTTTGAAGTCCAGGTATGTTATTTGATAAAGGGTGATTATATGTTTTTTCTATTGTGCCAAAGGAAAAAGCCGAAGGCTCGGCTTTAATTCTCGCACTTTCTATTTATTAAGGAGAAGTCATCTATGGTTCAAATTTCCATGCCCTGTCAATACTCCAAAGGCATTAACGCCTCACGAGCCCTGCGCAGAACTGCACACCAACAGAAGACAGTAAATGAATCAGAAATCAGAGAGTATCAGTGTCAAAGACAGGAACGCACCAGAATGAAAGATTGAAGACAAATTCATGAGGATTACGGCTAAGATTGATTATCAAAAGCCTAATCCTCCCAATTAAGACACAGTTAAAAGAAAATCAAAGTGTTTTATCAGACAGAAGGCCTCCGTCGCCACATCTGAGGCAAATTGATTCCTCCCAGCTACCATGGTGCCACCTGTGCCTCAAAGCGTTCAAACAGAGGCTGAATTTATTGATCAAGATCATATTTTCACCTCAGCGCAGCCAGAAATTTAAGTCTGCAAATGAACTTAATGACAAAATATCAGCAGAGTTACTTTAACATAACAGAGAGCCTCAAAAGTCAAAAAGAGCTCCCACCGAGCTTAAATCTTAATGTAAATTATTTAATACAGAGGACATCTATGTAAGCTTCTTCATCGAGCCCCCCAAAGGCCGAGAAGCCATTAAGTCTGTATTAATTATCTTTGGAGATCTTTTATCAAATCTCACCTCCTCATTCTTCTATAAATACTACTGGAGAAGATGAGAGAGGGGTTGGTTGAGTTGGTTGCTAAATTTTGAAATGTAATTGAACTTGAGACTTCTACATGTAATTAGTGTTCACTGGCTCTTGGAGCTCTGCTTGTGATCGATAAGTTAGTCTGGAAAGTGTAGATGATTGCTAAACTAAAGCATTGGACTTAAAGCTGTAACTGGTTTGGAGCATCAATACAAGTTGATTTATGGGATCCTGGTCTATGTTGACAGTGATGTTATTTCTTATTGTGAATTGTTGTTTTATTTCTGTTTTCACTGTGTTCATTTTCTCTCATAAGGAACAACATGCATAGAGTTAGTACCTACTATATATCAGTACCCTTCTCTAACTGAAAATATTTATCTGAATGTTTTCTTCCATACTGTATTATTTGGGAATGATTTAATTCAGTTCAAGTAGTAGGAATGTTGGCGTTCCCTCATCCTCCTATTTAGCTAATTGTTATTCTTAAATGTTATTTTCAGTATATGTTAAGTAGAGATGAACTAAGGAAGATATGGTGTGCCCTGGTCCTAGTTTTATCCCAAAAGACTGTCTGAAATTTTCCCTTGGAATGTGTTAAAAGCTGGCTAGTTTAAAAGTACTTACTAGATCTTAGGCCATTCTGTGTTATCTCTGTGTTTGTCTTGAAAGTAACCAAGTAGAGCAGAGCTAGGAGAGGATTTGTGGTTAGCCCGGCCCGCTAGTTTCTACTCTAACAGTTGCTTTCAAGTTTCCCTCTGTTTTTATATGTTTTCTATTGAAAGTGCATCAAAATCAGGCTAGTTTAGAGGTACTTACCTGATCTTAGATTACTTTATTTCTTTCTTAAGTGTTTTTCAAAGGCTGGTTAGTTTCAAAGTACTTACCAGATCCTAGGCTGCTCTTTGTTCTTCATCTGTTTAATTACCCTCCTTTTTGTATCATTTCATTCCATAAATCAAACTTTAAAAGAGATCCTTAGACATATATGACTTACCCCATGGACCACTCTTGCCACTTGCTGTTTCAATTAAACCCTATTATGACTCCACAGCCCAATGGACTAAAACCTACAATTATCTATCTTTCTGGCCAAAGCTTGTTCTGATTGCTTGCAACTTCACACCTTTGAAACTCTTTGCACTTAGAACTTTCCACCTCAAACAGTAATCATGCTCAACCATCCAAAAACAAAACAAACCCTCAATCTTCATAACTAGCCTAATATCATTACCCAACACTCCATAGACAAATCCATCTTTGCACTTATTGGAGAGATCCCTCTTCGGATTCAAGAGGGCTAGATCCTAGAATCCCAAAGTGGTTGAAATAATGTTCTCCCTGTGGTCGAACTTTTGCCAATATTGTTGATTACAGGGTGCTAACAGGGACAACCGCATGGATTTATCCTCATCAAATTTGATATCCCATCGCAGAACAGTCATTCTGTTGTTTGGAAAATACACACGATAATTATGGGGTGTTTTAGTTTACCCCAAAAAAATCCCAACCTCAGCTATTGATTCTAGCTTCTTCTTGGTGTCCTTGGTAACATGCACATAAAAAAATGAGCCAAAAATCTTAAAATGTGAAACATTAGGTTTCTTACCAGTGAAAGCCTCTTCAGGTGTACTCACGCCAAGTACTCTATGAGGACAACGGTTTTGCACATGTACCTCTGTGTTGCATGCTTCCACCTAGAGATGCATCGGTAAGCCTTGATCATGCAACATTTCTCGTGTTGCACCCACAGTAATTTTGTTCTTCTTGTCTGCGACCCCAGTATGCTGTGGGTTATGAGGCACTATGAGTTCTCTTCAAACTCCTTCTTTGCTGAAAAATTTCTTGAATTCGTTAGAGATGTATTCTCCACCATTATCACTCCTAAGAGCCTTCACTTTCTTCCTCGAATTTTTCTCCAACAGTTCTTTAAACTCATAGAACTTAGAGAATGTTTGATCATTATTATACATGAATAAGATCCAACACTTACGAGAAAATTCATCAACAAAGATTACATAGTACTTATGCTTTGTTGTTAAGTAACAGATAAAGGACCACACACGTCTATGTGAACTCTCTCAAGGATCCCGAAAGCTTGGTTTTCCTTCTCATGAAAGGATGCCTTTACATATTTTCCCATAGTACATCCCTTGCATGTGTCTTACTACACAAGTGTACCCCTAGGAAGACTAGTAGAAATCTCCTCCATGACTTTCAAGGCTCCATGGTGAAGATGGCCCAATCGTGTGTGCCATAATTCGCCCTCATCCCATCTCACCACTTGATCTGCCTTTCCCATCATTCTTGTGCAACCATCTTCCTCCAGCTTGCAGAGATTCTCAACTCGAATCCCTATCCTCTTGGCTTGCCCCATTTTTTTATGTCACAGGAAAGGTTTTCCATCACTAAAAACAACGTCATAGCCTTTATCCTACAACATTGCAACTGAGACCAAAGTTTTCTTCAGACCTGATACATGCATTAAATATTTTAATTGAAATGGTTTACCTGACTCCATATTAAAGTTAATGGTACCAATCCCGGTAGCACTTTATCGTCCGTCATCACCCATTTCAATATGCATCTAGAGATCTTTCTCCTCCAAGTCACTGAAAAGTTCCTTATCTCTAGTCATGTGAAAGGAAGCTCCACTATCCAAATAACACACAGATCCAATGCACTGGAAACCATTCATGTGATCAATGAGAAGTCAAGCTCAAATTGCGAGGCAAGGGCCTAACCAGCTGCAAATACAACAACCTTCTTGTTCTTCTTCTTTTGTGGTTAGTTAGTAGAGAAATTTCCATGCTTGTGATAGTGAAAACACTTCACCTTGGACATGTCCTGCTTATTTCCATTCTTGGACTCAGATTTTGAATGAAATTTCTTCCCCTTCCCTTTCCTTGCCTTGGCAGCCAAAGAAAAATCCCCTTCATCCTCATTCTTAGACGAAGATCCATCTCTGGTGTTCCATCTGAACTCCTCTTGGACCAAATCTGACCACAGTCATTCCCAATCTGGAAATTTTCCCCTTTCATTGATAGAGTCTTGATAACTATGCCAAATCTTGGGAAGTCCTAGGAGATCCAAGCTCACCAAATCATCATCAATAATTTTTATTCCAATGCTCCCCAGTTTATCCTGACATTGGACAAACTTTGTCAGATATTTTGGAATGGTGTCACCCTTTTCCATCTTGATCTTCTTTATTTTATCTTTGAGCACCAATTTCCTATGGTCACTGCTACTTCAGAATAGATCCTTCAAAGCCTTCCACATTGAATATGGTGTGTCTTTCCCCTGGAGGCTTCAGACAATGTGGTCTCGTACTCCCTCCAACATGATCCTCCTCGCCTTTGCCACTTTCTTTTGCCATGCATCAAGATTTGCAACACCTACAGCATCTGGCTTAGGAACATCTTTGTCAATGAATTCCTTCAAGACATTGTCTTCGAGTACTTCCTCCATCCTGTCCTTCCAACCAATGTAGTTCGAGCTGCCCTCAAGTGCATACTCTAACCTCAAGCCATTGAAAGCCATTTTGATCTTGAATCAGTTGTAGCACCAAGAAACTCTTTCTGCAAATTCAAATTCTATATAGTCACAAACTCAACTCCTGCTTCACTTCTACAATTTCCTGTGCTCCGATACCATGTAGAAATTATACAACATGTATGCATATCTTGGATTCACCCGATCTAACAATGTACTAAATTTAAATACTGAATCGCTTCTACAAATATTTTTCCGAATTAAAAACACAATCACTAATCACCTGAACAAGAAGAAAGATCAATCACACACAACATAGATAATGTTGGAAATACTGAGAGGGGGGGTGAATCAGTATTCCTTTCAATTAGTATTATTATTAATCTTTCAGAGAATTAGTTAATCTTCAATTATTATCAGTGTTTGTACAATGATAGCAATAAAAAAAAGGAACACAATTGCACATAGTTTTCAAGGTGGAAACCCTCTCCGGGACAATAACCACCTGAATTCTTTTCTAATAATTCTTTAACATTCAACTCCAATTGAAAATAAAGCTCCAACTTCCTAGAATCTAGAAAAGCATTCTTATCCATCTCCCACTAGATGGACGCTCCAACGCTCGAGATTCTTCAGTAGTCAATTGAACAGATGCTCCAACACCCAATGAGCTACAACTCACCCTAGAACCACCCTACCACCCTGAATTTTTCACAAGCTTGAACATGTTGGTGACTTCATGCACCAGCCTAGCACCACCCTACCACCTTATAGAATAATAAAATAAGAATGGACTCTCGTACTAGGGAAAATGGTCCACTTTACAATGATATAGAATGGCGTAGAAGAAGAAGACACACTAGACCATAACCCCAACTATGACACAACCACCTAATGATGATCCTAGACCTCCCGACACTGCCTCTTCAACTCTTGGCAGATAGACACTTGTAGAATTTTTACAATGATGCATTTACAATGACTTTGTACAATGATACCTTTATAATGACTGTATGTAGTGCTACCCACTTGAAACTTCATGTGGTGAACTTCTTGCTACTCTTCTGCACCTTGATTTCTACTCTTTTCATGCTACCCTCTTATGCACCTTGCTTTTCTTTTTTTCCCTAGAAATTCTGGTCCTTTGCAGCCCTTGATAACAGATGATCTATCTTTTTCTTGCCTTCTAGGAGCTCGATATTGAAAGTAGTGTATATTTGTTATTTAAGATCCCCAATATGTGATTTTTGGTCCTGTAGTAGTCCTCTAAATATTCTTTCCAATGCCATAGGTCTGACCCAATTTTTATTCTTCAAGGGAGATTTATGCCCAGTCTCTCACAATGGCCTAATTATGGACTAGTTCAGTACAGAGAACTTGTATGGTTTTCCACGTATCACTTTTTCTTCATTCAGCTCTGAAATTGATATAGAGAAAACTATAGACCATTCACTATCTACCAATTTTTACAAAATTCCAATCCGATACTCAGAGAGAGAGTTATGACTATTTTCCCAAGGTCATTTCTTTGAGATGAAGTTCAGGAGCCTGCAAAAACACTGACTTCCACAGATCATATCTCCGAAAATATTCGCACATTGATCTAAAAATTTTACATGAGCTTCCTTAAGATTTTGGCTTCACTACGAAATAATTTCAACTTCTGAACCTTCATAGAAAAAAATTAATAGTGAAAATACCACGATGACCTGTTTTAGGTAGCGAAATCCTTGCATGAGGAGGATATGATGATCACAATTTATATAAATGCTTAGGTTGAGAGGGTCCTCAAAAAGTGAACATGGGAGGGATTTTACGAGTTTAAAAATTATTAATTATTGACTTTTCAATGACCCATGCCACAACCCCATGGGGTTTTAGCCCACTAACTAGGGTTACAAACTTCAAACATTAATATCTCTCAAACCGTGAAGAATTGCATGGCATGCCATATATCAAAAGAAACATCTCGACAAGTAGAAACCATAAAAAATATTCTTGACCCAGAATATAGTAATTTGGTAGGTCAAAATTATCATGCAATATTGGGGTAGCCCCTGGTGTTTCTTGGGTTGACATCAAGGAAAACCACTGATGTTGGGTTGATCAGTGGTTGTTATTGATGTCAACCCAAGCAACACCATGGGTTACCCAAATCTTGCATGGTAATTGTGACCTACCAAATTACTTTATTCTAGGTCAAGAATATTTTTTATGGTTTCTACTTGTCGAGATGTTTCCGCTGATATATGTAACACCATGTAATTATTCACGGTTTGAGAGATAATCATGTTTGAATTTTGTAACCCTAGTTAGAGGGCTAAAACCCCATGGGGTTGCGGCATGGGTCATTGAAAAGTCAATAATTAATAATTTTTAAAGTCCTAAAATCCCTCCCATGTTCACTTGTTGAAGACCCTCTCAACCTAAGAATTTATATAAATTGTGATCATCATATCCTCCTCATGCAAGGATTTCGCTACCTGAAATAGGTCATCGTGGAATTTGCGCTAATTTTTTTTCCTATGAAGGTTCAGAAGCTGAAATTTTTATGCGATGAAGTGGAAATCCTGAGGAAGCTCAATAAAAATTACAAATCAAGGTGCGCAACATTTTCGGAGATATGATCTTTGGAAGTCAATGTTTTTGCAGGCTCCTGAACTTCATCTCAAAGAACTGACCTTGGGAAAACCGTCATAACTCTCTCTCTGAGTATTAGATTGGAATTTTGTAAAATGTGGCAGATGGTGCATGGACTATAGTTTTCTCTGTATCAATTTGAGAGCCGAATGAAGAAAAAATGATATGTGGCACACCATAAAAGTTCTCTCTACTCAACTAGTCCATAATTAGGGCATTGTGAGAGATTGGGCATAAATATCTCTTGAAGAATCGAAATTGGGTCATACATATGGCATTGGAAAGAAGACTTAAAGGACTACTACAGGACCAAAAATCACATATTGGGGATATGAAATAACAGAGATACACCAGATTCAATATCGAGCTCCTAGAAGGCAAGAAAAAGCTAGATCATGTGTTGTTAAGGACTGCAAAGGACAAAACTTTCTAGGAAAGAAAAGAAAAGCAAGGTGCAACAGAGGGTATCATGACAAGAGCAGAAATCAAGGTGCAGAATAGATGCAAGAATTTCACCACATGAAGTCTTCAAGTGCGCAGCACTGCATACAGTCATTATAAAGGTATCATTGTACTAAGTCATTGTAAATGCATCATTGTAAAAATTGTACAAATGTCTATCTACTAAGAGTTGAAGAGGTAGTGTCGGGAGGTCTAGGATCATCATTAGGTGGTTGTGTCATATTTGGGGTTATGGTCTAGTGTATCTTCCTCTTCTACGTCATTCTATATCATTGTAAAGTGGACCATTTTCCCTGGTACGAGAGTCCATTCTTATTTTATTCTTCTATAAGGTGGTAGGGTGGTGCTAGGCTGGTGCATGAAGTCACCAACAGGTTCAAGCCTGTGAAAACTTCAGGGTGGTAGGGTGGTGCTAGGGTGAGTTGTAGCTCATTGGGTGTTGGGGCATCCGTTCAGTTGACTATTGAAGAATATCGGGCGTTGGAGCGTCCATGCAGTGGGAGCTGGATAAGAATGATTTTCTAGATTCTAGGAAGTTGTAGCTTTATTTTCAATTGGAGTTGAATATTAAAGAATGATTAGAAAATAATTCAGGTGGTTATTGTCCCAGAGAGGGTTTCCACGTTAAAAACTGTGTGCAGTTGTGTTCCTTTTTTTTACTGCTATCATTGTACAAACACCGATAATAATTGAAGATTAACTAATTCTCTGAAAGATTAATAATAATACTAATTGAAAGGAATATTGATTCACCCCCCTCTCAGTATTTCCAAAAATTGGTATCAGAGCTTGGTTCCTTCAATAGCATTTTAACAACTGGAAGGAAGTCATGGATCATACCAAGAATGGTGTACCTCTGTTCAATGAAAATAATTATGCACTCTGGAATGGAAGAATGGAAGTCTATCTCTTGGCGCAAGGTTACGAAGTATGGGACACTGTTCAAAATGGATTTACATCAACCGCGGATGAACAAGGTAAGAATAATTTGGTAAATCATGCAAAAGCAAAGAATATTATTATCGGTGGAATTATTGAATCTTCTTATCATAAGGTGTTGGGTTGTAAAACCGCCAAAACTTTATGGGACAAGCTTGAGAATATATATGCAGGTGACTCAAATTTCAAATAAGCAAAACTTCAAATCTACAGAGCAAAATTTGAGCAACTCATAATGAAAGAAGATAAAAACATTGTTGCATGCTTTCAACACATTGATGAAATAACTAACACTCTAGAAGGATTGGGAGAGCCTATTGACGAGAATACTATTATGCGAAAGATTCTTAGAACTTTACCAGGGAGATTCAACCCAAAATTATCGGTCTTAGAATATAGTGCAAATCTAGACAAACTCAGCAAAGAGGAATCACATGGATTTCTCATAGCATATGAAATGACACTTGATGAAGAAGAGGGTACTTCGCATCTAGAAACTGCGTTTGTTGCACCTAAGAAAACCAATATTCAAAGGCATAGACCTACACCTACAAGTGTGAAGAAAAGGAAGATGATGAAGAAGGTCTTTCAGATGGAGAATATGCTTACTTTACGAGAAAAATAAAAATTGGTAAAGGAAAATTCAAGGGTAAACTTCCATTGATATGTTTTGGCTGTGGTGAGGTTTGGGATTTTGCAGCAAAATGTCTGAATAGAAGTGATGGAAACTCAAAAGAAAAGAAAGGATTTAAGAAATTCAACAAGCAAAGAAAAAAGAAAGGATTCAAAATTAAATTTCTCTCTAAAGAAGATAGCTCATCATCTGATGAAGACAATGACAACGAAGAAGAAGCTAATGAGAGAGTATTGTTTATGGCCAAGAGCATTAAACAAGAGGTATCAAACAACGAAGAATAAGGGTTGAACATAGAAGAATTTTCTAGGGAGGCAATCAAGCTTATAAAATAGCTCAAGGCTGAGAAGATTCGTTCCAATACTCTTGAAGAACAAGTTCAAGGTCTCAAAATTGAAGTTGAAGAACACAAATGTATTGAAGGGTCACTTCAAAAGAAGTTGGAAGAAAGCAACCAAGAAAGGGAAGCATTAGAATCCGAATTAGTCTCACTGCATAAGGAAGTGAAGAAGGGAAAAACTGCCCAAAACTAAGCCAATAGGTCAAGGGCATTGGAAGAACTCATCAACACTCAACGATCTTACAACGACAGAACTGGCCTCGGTTACAAAGAAGAAGAAGCAAGACCTTCTACAACAAAATACAATGAACCTATTATTGAGATTCAATAAGATGATGAGCTTAGTGAAAAGTAAGCACCTTCACTAAGTGGGGCCCACAGGCTATTTTTAGGTGTATGTCTATTTTTAGACATGGTTAGCATATTCTATAAGTTGCAAGATGCTATTTGTAGATGGTTGGTCAAATGTGAAAAATAAATGAGATTCTATTTTTAGAATATTGGGCAAAGTCTATTTATAGATCTTCAATCTAAATATAGATGCATGTCGATTGTTATTAGCCCTTAATAATAATCCGACAATAAATATCAACTTATTCTCTTGGAGCACTTTACTTCAGTGAATATATTTGGAAAATCAGTGGGTTGAAGGAATTACGCAATTCCTAGGATGGTTGGTGACTCATGCTTGGAGGACTAGTTAGAACTGAAGTGGCAAAGTTGTGACAGAGTTGGAAGAGTAGTTATGGGAGTTGTTATTTAGTTTAACTCAGTTAAGTGAGTTAAACTCAGTTGATCTAGTTGTATATAGTCTAACTGAATGATACACTAGTGAGAGTTTAGTGAATTAATTAGTTAGTTAATTCACAACTAATAACTCACTAACAACTGAACAAATACAACAGTTAACTAAATGCATGTCAATTCTAGTGGAGACCCAGTGGAGAGATAGGTGAAAGGGTGAGTTGGACTATCTGTTGTGACTATAGTGATGCATTCAATGCATCTGACACACATTGGAGATGCCAATGAGGATTGTGTAGTCAAGGCAAGGCCAATTCGAATTCATTCAAGGGTCTTCTTCAGCAGGGATTACGCAGTGGAGGCAGGCTATCAGGAGGCAAGAAATTGGTGCATAGATATGCAAATTTCTGCATGACAGTGTGTAATGATTGTTGATTGTACTGAGAGCTTGATGTACTAATATTTGTATGAGATTATTACATGATCCATTGATATACATAATATATGATAGTTATGGTTTTTAGCTTTAATCTTTCCCGATAAACAATTGTGTTTATGTGTGATTGATTTTCTTCACATGTGTTTGCAATTGACGATTTAATTTCCGCAAGATTAACAGTGGAAGGATTATGTATTTAGCAAGAAGATTAATTTTTTAGATCAGGAGAATCTGGTAATACATCAGTATTAATAAATTTCTACATGGTATTGGAGCAATGTTAATAACTGGAGATTGCAATTGTGAAGGGGTGCTAAGTTTTGTGCTGGTGGACAATTCAAATTTGCTGCAGAAATTTCTTGGTGCGACAGTTGAGTATTCATTGAAATATCTTTCAATGGGTTGTGATTGGAGTATGCGCTGGAGGTTAGCTCGAATTACATAGCCTAGAAGGATAGGATGGAGGTGGTGCTTGAAGATAATGGAATGAAGGAGTTCATTGATAGCGATGTTCCTAAGCCTACTTCTAGCGATGTTGCATTACTTGACGCATGGAAAAAGAAGGTAGCAAAGACAAGAATAATTCTGTTGGAAGGTGTGAAAGACCATATTGTGTCAAGACTTCATGGGAAAGCCACTCCATTTGAAATTTGGAAGCCTTTGAGAGATATTTTCCAAAGCATCAGTGACCACAGGAAGTTGGCGCTGAAAGATAAGCTCAGAAAAATCAAAATGGAGAAGGGCGACAGTATTCCAAAATATCTCACTAAGTTTGTCCAATGTAGGGATGAGCTAGGAAGTGTGGGAATTACAGTTGCGGATGATGACTTGGTGAGCTTGGCTCTCCTCGGGCTTTCTAAGAGTTGGCACAGCTACGAAGACTCTATCAATGGACGGGAGAAACTGTCGGATTGGGAGCGAATTTGGTCGGATCTTGTGCAGGAGGAGATAAGGCGGAATACCAAGGATGGATCTTCATCGAAGAATGATGATGAAGAGAATTGCGCTTTGGCTGCCAAAGAAAGGAGAGGGAAGGGGAAGAAATCCCATCCAAAATTTGAGGCTAAAGGCAAGAAGCTGGATTTTTCCAAAGTGAAGTGTTTTCACTACTGAAGTGGCAGATTTCTACTGGACTTCCCAAGGTTACTCTTGCACAGTCAAATCAGTGCAAGGGATGTACTATGGGTAAGTTTGTGAAGACCACCTTTCATGAGAAGGAGAACCGTGCTTTGGTGATCTTAGAGAGAATTCACACAGACATGTGTGGACCTTTCTCGGTTGCTTCAATAGCAAAACACAGGTATTATGAATGAAACCACGAAAACGAAAAAACCAAAAGTGGTAAATGATTTATATAGACCTAATTAATTATTTACCGACCTAAATTCTTCAACTTTTAGCAACTAAATGATAAGTAAAAAAATAAATAAATTTGTAATTATGGTTCGAAAGTTACATAATCTTAAGAAGCATTTTAAATTAATTCTATCTCATAAAAAGTATCCCTCCTAACTTAACAAATACTATCTCTTCCCATAAGTTTCACGACCTCCCTTCCTTAGCACACAAGACATAAATACAATTAATATTTCAATATGTTAATTCCTATTGAAACAAATGAAAAGTTGTATAGATGGTTTCAAATATTATAAGAAGGTTTTTTATATGGTTGAGAGAATGTGGAAAATAGAATCCATAAACAAATTATTTTTCATTCCAGGTTCAAAGGGTTGTGGCCAACAAGGGGTCCGGTGTAGTCTAGTAACACGCCGGCATTTTCACCCTGCTCTGGGAGAGCAGAGCGTCTCACCCGAGGCGTGCCGCGACAACATGAGAAAGGGGATGGGATCACAGGTGAGGAATAAACTCGCAACCACAGAAAGAAAGAGAATCCATTACATATACCAGAATGTTCATGCAAGATCACTAATCAAGTATTCAGACAGTCGCAACTTAAAATTTTTAAAGTAGTGCAAACACATCATAACCCATAACCAAAGTATAGAGACAGCAATCCTTCTTTATATTATTCTTCGGGCCAATTACATGATTACATAGCTTCCTTCTCTGATAACTCATAAATCAGATACAGACGGGTCTGAGAACAGAAAGGACGAACATAGAAAGTAGGAACCAATGGAGAGAACAGGTCTGATTCTTCCGCGGCTGCTTTCACATTCAATCATCCCTCAACATCAACCGATCAACCAACAACCTCCTTCAGCCGGGTGATTGCCTTTTATTCACCCGCTCGTCGCGACTGGCGGCTTTTCTGCGTCTTTGCTCTAGCTTTTCCCGACTTCTCTTCTGATGTCTGCATGTTCTACCTCCTGTTTTCTGCTGTATCTCTTTCATCTGTACTTATCTCTGTTCCATCTCCAGTTATCAAGTGCTTCCGCACCGCCTTGGTAGCTCCGCAACTCCTGGTCGCGCGGTGCGGTCGCGTTAGCTATGTGTGTTTCCTCCGCAACTCAAAAAGAGTCCAAGTTCAAAAATGTCTTGGCTGAAAATTCAAAACTTAAACAAAAACAAGGGCCCCAACAGGCCCCGACCACAATCCTTTGACTCGTCCGCGAGTCAATCGCAAATGACAGTCTCTACCTCCATACCTTCGCTGGCCTCTGTGCCCTGCTCTGCTGCTCCTTCTTCTACTGCCCTTTCTTGCTGTGCTCCGCCACCTGCTGGTTCAAACAAGGGCCCCAACTCCGGGACCCGGCGGAGTGCTGAATCTCGAAGCTCGGTGAAAGTTGCCACTGCGTGCTGCCATTCCTGCATAAGCAGGTCAGCATCTTGAACAATTCGGTTGGCTGCAGCTTCGTCGATGGGCGTCGGGGCATCCCCGAACAGTGTGGCGAGTTGGGACTCGGCAGTGGCATCCAGCTGATGCATTGCCTCGGCATGGGTGCGAAGGGGCGGCCGCATCTCCCGAAGAGTGTGCTTAGTTGCTGCTGATTCGGCCTCGGTCATCTGCATTTGAAGTTCCAGCTCGTCCGACTGAGCGTAGAGCTGATCTAATCTGGCCTGGTCCGTGGTTGCCCGAATTTGGGTGGAGATTTGTTGCAGTTGAGCAGCAATGGGCTGCGTTTTGACTGTCAGTGCGAGGGAGCACTCCTGCAAGCTACGTAAAAGGGCCGAAGCCGCTGCTGTCGTGGAATGGAGAGTTTCCTGTAGATTGACTGCCTGTGCCTGTTTGGCAGTCACTTGTCCTGAATAATCAGTGGGTGGTTCTGGTAGGGTAGGCCGTGCGGCTAACGCCGCCTGTAACTCCTGGTTCTCTCTGCAAATGGTGGTGAAAACGTCCCCGAGCTGGCGAGCCTGTAAAGCGATACTGTCTTCTTCTATGCGAGCAGGAAGTGGGGCATTGTGAGCCCGTGCCTCCGGCCATACGCTGGAGAGCGCCTGATTAACAATGTTGGCCTGTTCCTGGAGGTAGGCCTTCTCCTGCAGCAGCTGATTGCGCTGTTCAGTAAGCGCTGTGATCTGGTTCCACTGCTCGGTGCATCGCCGCTGTAGGTCCGTATGAATCTGCTCGGCCTTGAAGGCCGCCCGCTGAATGAGCAGATATAACTGTGCTGGACTCAGTTGTTCTGCATTTGTTGTGTTTGGGGCACCCTGCTCGGGCGTCCGTTCTTGTGAAGATTGGCCCATGGCCGCTGCTCTGTCTGAAGGCTCTGGAAGGTGGACCGGCGTCTGCTGTTGCACCGAAGTGGCCATATCCTGCTCTGGCCGGTCCTGCTGCGTGGTTTGCTCTGTGGAAGGGGCGGTTGAATCAACCCCAACTCTGGCTGGCTGAACAAATATAGTGGCAAGGGGATCCCGGGATGTGGCCACGGGGTCAACAGGTGGTACCACAGTTGCAGTACTGGAGGTGACCTCCGCCCCATGGTCACCGCCGAAAAGTTCCCGGATCAATGAATCAGACACAGTGGCTGATGAAGTGGACAAATTGGGGGAAGTGGCATGTGGTCTGCTGGTGGAGGGGGCGGTGGATGGAGTGAACGAGGTGGGAGGGAGACGAATGTTGAGGAAATCCGCTGGATCAATCAGCGGTTCCTCCGGAATCAGGGTAGCTGTGGGCGGCGTGACTGGTGGATCATCCTCCGTAAGGTCCACCACGGGATCTGTGGCCGTAGTGCGGGCCCTTTTCGAAGGGGGTGGCCCAGAGGAATCGGGTTCGGGGCCCGATTCACCCATTGTCGTGATGATGGGGGTGGCAGAAGTGAACAGGGAAGTGGGAATGGGGGAAGTGAGGGAAGCGGTGGTGGAGAGACCAAGTGACCGATTAAGACGAAATTCATTAAAAGAAGGAAAGATAGGGGCGCCACTAGAAACAACCTGGGTTACCACGTTGAGTCTCCGAGCCTGGTCGTTGAAATGCTCCACGACAGGGACCAGCTCTTCGGGCAGGGTCGCTGCGGTCCCCGCTGCGTCTGTGGTCGTCGCCACCGCAACTTGGGAAGACTCCCCGGCACTGGTCGCGGCAGGCTGCTGTGCAGCCCGCATCCCATCAAAGTTGTATCGGATGACTCCATCCCGAGAGTGCTGGACGACCCCTGGCCATGTAGAAACCTCTCTGTGGAAGACACTATCATTCAACTGGAACCGCAAGGGCGCCATGTGAAACGTGTGGTGCGGGACACAAGCCGGCCGGATGAAAGTGTGGTTATGGCTGATGCCAAACCACACTTGTTCGCTGTATTCATCCAGCAGGTTCCGGGGTACCCGCTGCTGAGAAGCCACCACATCAATCATCCTTCCATACCATTCGCGGAACGCCTCCGCGTTCACCTGCTTGCTGCTGGGGGCCGTGGACACCTGCCAGGGGGAGTATCGCATCGCGAATGGTTGGCTTCCGGTGAGTTCCGCTGGTGTCCGTATTGGAGGAACATGCCATTTCCACATGGCGAAGGCTAGGAGCAAGTACCCATAGATAAAACTGGTGGTCCGTCGGTAATTGTCCTCGCAGGCCGCGAAGAGTTCCTTTAACATGAACGCACTCCAATTCAATCGGGCCCCCTTGACGCAGTGCTCCGCAATAGAAATGGTGTCCAAAGTGCACTCACCCTTGGTGTAATGGCGCATGGTCTTGCTAGCTATTAGGTAGCAAGCAAACCGGATTTCTGGTACGTTGATCAGATCTATCTTGGCACCTTTGCCACCCCGGTGAGTACCATACTTTGTGTAGAGGTCCGCCTCAGCTGATTTCCGGGCGCGCTTGGAGGCTGTCTGCCCCGCAGAGGAAACATCTGCACCAGTCTGGCAGAGCCCCGTAAGTCGACCAATGTCTGCTGCATGTATTGGAATTTCCTCGTTCAACCATAGGGACCCGTTCTGCACCCGACTGAGGAGGAACCGGGTGCATTGCAGAACTGGTCCGGTGGTGCCGAAGACAGGAAGACTTCGCAAATTCATCAACGTCGATTGCTGGAGACCCCGGAATTCGTCCTTCATTCGACTGTTAGAGCTGCTCCCTGGTGTATAATGGTGTTCCATGAACGTCTGCCAATGCAGATGGGGAAACTCAGCCGGGTCGGACAAGTTAGCGTCCATGCAGGGTGCATTGTCGTACTTGCCGACCAGTGATTCAAGTCGGTGAATTCTGCGATCAATTGCTGGTTCAGGCACGGAGAGAACAGCTCTTGGCATCTTGGCGCGCCTCTGATAGACCTGGACAACTCGTCTGTAACTTCCTGCTAAGTGCTGAGTGCTCTGGTACTGCGAGTGCTCTGGAGTCGCTGAAACTTCCAAACTGAATTGGTCCGTCATCCCGGCGCCGATAGCCTTCATGCAAATTGGGCCATCTGCTGGCACGCGCGGGGTTGATGAGACTCCATAACGGCAATTAATTCTTGCTATCATTCTTGCCTGCGATAATCGTGCGATCAATCGCAGGCCTGTGTGTAATCTGACAGTTGCTGACGGCGTCATTGGAAGATGGGCGGACCCGACGGCGGAGAGAACTGCGGCTGATGGTAAATGATTACGGAATGATTACTGTCCATTAAGGGAATTTATGACCAAATCTGAGCTATCCTACGGACTGACGAAAGGACTGACGGTTATGACCTGGACTGACGCTGGCACGAGGACAGATCCTTCGTGCAGGACACGCTGGACTGGGAGCGGCGTCATGCTGGACTGGCGCGCCGCCACGCTGGACTGGCGTTGCGACACGCTGGACTGGCCCGCTCCGCGCCATGGTCGGTTGCGATATGGATGCCGCAACTGACGGTTTATTTGACTGACTGCAAAAGAATGGATAAGACTAACTATGCTCATCCCGGTTGCGGGAGAGTTATTCAACTACGCTACGCTACGGGTGCTCTCGGTTGCGAGAGTTATTGATGGAAAGGGAGAAGGTACCTACTCCTGGTAGGGCTTCAGGCGTGCGCCATTCACCCATCCTGGAAGAACTGTGCCGTCCAATTGTGCCAATCGAACGGCTCCTGAGTCGCGGATCTCGATAACAAAGTACGGTCCCAGCCAATGCATCTGGAGCTTGCCTGGAAACTTCTGGAACCGGCTGTCGTACAAGAGAACTTTGCCGCCAACCTGGAAAGCTTTAGTCTTGATGTGGCGGTCATGCCATGCTTTCTGTCTGGCCTTCTGAACCGTCTGGTGGAATTCCGCAAGAAACCGAGCCTCATCCAGCTCCTGTAGCTCGTGGAGTCGTTCCTGCAGTGACGCATCCTCGGAGAAGTGAAGGGACGTTGCGATCAAAAGGCTGGGGACGGTGAACTCGGCGGGAATCACAGCTTCCCGGCCGTACACCAGCTGGAATGGCGTCTGGTTTGTCAAACATTTTACCGTGGTCCGGTAAGCCCATAATGTCGCTGGTATCCGCTCATCCCAATCATCCCGCTGAGCATTGCAAATCTTTGTCAAGCCCTTTTCCAGAATCTTATTGAAGGCTTCTACCGTACCATTGGCCTGCGGGTGGTATGGACTGCTCTTATGATGCTGTATCATAAATGTCTCCAGTAGCGATTTGACCGTGGCATTAATAAAATGCGTGCCCTGATCACTGGTCAAGCTTCGGGGGCAGCCAAAGCGGCTGATGATGTGCTCAAAGATGAATCGAGCAGCGGTCTCGGCGGAGCAGTCGCGTACCGCTGCTGCTTCAGCCCATCGCGTGAGATAATCAGTCGCCGTAATGATGTACCGAGCTTTGGAATGGCGAGCGATTGGTGCAATGGGCCCTACAAAATCGACAGCCCACTTCTCAAATGGCCGCAACACATGCACGGGGTGTAGCGGAAGCTCATCCCTGTGTGAAGGCCGTCCCGTCCTCTGACAAATATCGCAACGTTTTACATAGGCCTTATAGTCTGTATGCACCGTTGGCCACCATAGGCCAGCTTGAAGTACCTTCCTTGCGGTGGGTTTAGCCCCTACGTGTCCTCCCGCAACACCGCTGTGACATTCCCACATCACTGCTTCCCGCTCATGGTCGAGAACACACCTGCGCAACACCTCATCCAGGCCCAGCTTGTACAGCTGCCCTGCGATCAATTGATAATCGGCCGCCCGGACAACCAAGTGGCGTTTCTGAAGCGGCGTGTAATCCTCGGGGCACTGTCCCGTGGTCAGATACGTGGCAATGTCAGCGAGGTAGTCTGGGACCGCTTCAACTCGAAATAGATCAGCATCCGGAAGCTGATCATCCAATGGACCATCGTTTTCCCCCGACTCCAACCTGGATAAATGATCGGGACCAACATTCAACCTGCCCGGCTTGATAATTACATCGAACGTGAACTCCTGGAAGAGTAGAAGCCATCGGCAGATTCTCCCTTCCAACACAGGCTTATTGACCAGATATTTTAAGGCCGAATGGTCCGTGAAAAATGTAAACTTACCGCCCAGAAGGTAGTGGCGGAACTTCTGGAGAGAGTACACCATGGCCAACGCCTCCCGCTCGGTCGTGGTGTAATTCTTCTCCGCATTGGATAACCGTCGGCTGGCGAAGTATACCGGGTGGTCAACTGTCGTTTCCCCGGGTTGCGCCAGTACCGCGCCAAGTGCAATCCCGGACGCATCAATGTGCACATGGAACTACTTATCCCAATTCGGATGGACCAGTATTGGAGCCGTCGCCAATTTCTCCTTCAATGTGTCGAGTGCCGTCCTGCACTCCGCCGTCCACTCAAATGCTTCGGACTTCCGCAACAGTTTCTCCAGAGGGGCAGTGATTTTGGCGTAGTTGCGGATAAACCGCCTGTAATATCCTGTGTGCCCTAGCAGTGCCCGCAACTGCTTCACGTTTTCGGGGGCCTCCATGTGGACAATAACCGCGACCTTGGCGGGATCAACGCAGACCCCTTGCTTGCAC
Source organism: Pinus albicaulis (assembly GCA_034641835.2). NCBI lineage: Eukaryota > Viridiplantae > Streptophyta > Pinopsida > Pinales > Pinaceae > Pinus > Pinus albicaulis. The sequence continues at coordinate 185,458 of JAXQQM020082837.1, forward strand.
ACCACGTGACCCAAGAGTGTGCCGAATGGTACTGCAAAAATACATTTCTTCAAGTTCAGGGAAATCTGCAGCTGGCGACACCGATCGAACATAACACGCAACAAGGAGGCATGTTTCTTCAGCAGGCTGTAAACGGTCCAATCATCCATATAGACTTCCAGGAACTTGTGAATGTACTCCCGGAAAGCAGCAATGACAATCCGGGAAAACACGGCTGGTGCGTTCTTCAGACCAAACGGCATAACGTGATATGCGAACGATCCCCACTCAGTCGTGAATGTTTTCTTCGCTTTGTCTTCCTCGGCGATGCGCACTTGATGGTAGCCCGAAAACCCATCAGTGAAGGAATAAGCTTCGTTTCCCGCGACGTGATCTAGAACTTCGTCGCTGAAGGGAGTGGGAAACGGATCATGAATACAAGCATTATTCAAACTCCGATAATCCACGCAGACACGGATTTCTGCTTTGTCCTTCTTGTTCTGGATGACAATGGGACTTACCCACTCAGCTTTCTCTACTGGAAAGATGAGTCCCGCAGCCAGCATCTTGTCGATCTCCATCTTGACCTTCTCTTTGATACGTGGGTTCAACCGGTAAGGTCGGTGCTTCACTGGCCGGGCTCCTGGTTTCAGTGTGATGCGCATCTCGCCCAAATCCCCTTTGATCCCCTTCAGGTCCGCAACTGAAGACGGGAATAGATCTTCATACTCCCGGAGGAGACTGAAAATTTCTCGGGTCGTCTCCTCGTCCCAGTAATCTCCCACCGTTGCCAGTTTCGGTTTCTCCTCCGTTCCAATGTTCAGCTTCTTTGTCTTTAGGGGCTGCAAATGGACTCCTTCTGTCATCGGCTCGTCACGGACACTCCGCTCGCCCTCCTTCTCGTCAAAATAGAGATGCCTCAGGTCCTCCAAACTGTCGTCCCCTGCTTCGCCGTCAACCCGTTGGCAAACCACTTCGCTCTTGACGCCTGAGCGTGACGCCACCGGGCCCTCATTGGGCTCGGTATGGCGGAAAAATAGAACCTCCTTGACGGCTTGTAGGGCCTGAGATTCCTGCGCCGTCTCCCCTTCGAACGAGAAGCTCTGGACGAATTTTTCCGCAACTACTTGCCAAGAGCGGGTTCCCCGTTTCCGCTCTTCCTCTAGGTACCAGGCCTGGGGGATTGTACCCAGGGAGTGGATAAATCTGTGGACCCACAATTCCTCAGGGTACCTGGCGCTGCGCCACTGTTCCTCGCACGCCCGCAAGTGCTGTCGCGGGTCTGAAGCTCCTTGGTGTTTAAGTGTAATGCAGGGCCCTTCATCCTCTTTGAAGCGTGCCCGTAGTGCCTCAGCCACCAGCTCCCATCGCAACAGAGTGTTGCGGTGATTGTTCCACCATCGTCCCGATGTTGACTTCAAGGCCACATCCAACAGTGGTATCCAGCATTCTTCTGGGACCCGATCTTCCACCTTGGTGATAAAAGTATTCACTGCTTGCATGTTTGACAATGTGGGGTACCCGCGGATCTCGGTCTCCACCCACCGGACCTGAGCGATGGCGGCACATCTCCGCGTGGTGGTCTCATAACCCCCTTGTTGCCAGTCTTCCCACGCGAGCTCGGATCCGAGCTCCGAGCTCTGCACACTCCGCCAACTGATAGACCCTGTCGCGGTCGGGTTGATATAATCGTCCCGCCTTCCTGCAGTCATCTGATAGAGATGGTCCATCATCTGAGCATCCTCCCGATTATCCACCGGTTCTGTGTATTGCGGACCCTGATACGGGTCGAGAGGCTGAGTGACCCTTACCTCCCCATCCTCAAAAATCATCAGCTCCTTCTTGAGGTCGATGATCGCGTAATTCTCAAAAGCCCAATCAATGCCAAGTAAAGCAGGATAGGGATCCTTATCGCCCATGATATCAATAACCTCGAAGTCGGTGTAGGTCTTTACCCCCGCAACATCAACCTCGACACCCTCGAGTCGGCCGATCGGCAAAATACAGTACTGGTTCGCCATCCTGAGTTGGATTGGGGAATAAGCGAGCCGTGGCTTCCCAAGAGCCTCCCATGTCTTCCGTGGCAGTATATTAACGTCAGACCCCAAGTCCAACATGGTGTCGCTGATTTGAAATCCTGCGACCTGCGTGTTAAGCCGGAATTCTTTGCCTGTTCGTTGCTTGTTCCGCTTGACGCGTTGCACGTACTGAGGCCTAGTGTCCACCAGATTTCTGGGTTCTGCGCGCCCCTGTAGTGCTCTGTCTAACACCTGCTTGAGCTGCTGCCGCAGCTCGGCGTCATCAACAATCCTGAGAAATAGCCGGAGCCAATCCTCGACTACAGCATCTGCGGCGTTCTGAGCACCGGTTTCCAGCCGCCGGGGCTTCTCCAGCCCTCCCTTGTTCCGCAACTGGGCGAATGCCTCAACCGCCTCCTGGAAGTACTTCTTCTGGACTTCGGGCCTAATCAACTTCTTTGGGGATGCCGGCCGCACCACTCGGGCTGGTTCCTTCTCCTGGGCATCCTCTCCAGTCTTCTTTCCACCTCGGGTTACTATCGCAACATTCTGCCCGTCGGGAGTCGCGGTGCTGCGCAGTTCTGAGTTTACCAGGTTCGCTCCCCTCTGCCGCACCCGTTCCTCCCATTTCTTGATGAGCTCCGGGCAGTCTTCTGTAGCATGGGCGTTGACCCGACACTGGGAACACCAGGGCCGTCGCGGAAGGGGACACTCTCGAGCCACATGACCCTCCTGGTCACAGTTGTAGCACTTTACCGGGCCGCATCCTCCAGTCCGGCCTCCGCGCATGCCGCCACCTCTTCCCCTTGTAGCCTCGTTCACCCTGTACGAGGGACGATCCAGTCGATCCGCAAGTGCGTCAAGCGCCCTGCACTGCTCAGTGGTGTGCGTGGTAGACACACAGAATTCGCAGTATACATTATTCGGCACCGTGGAGTACTTCTGTAATATCGGGCACATCCGAGGAGGATGCCCTATTGTTCGGCAAATTTCACAGTACTCTGGGGTGGTGGGCCCCGGTTGCGGTGGAAACCCCGCAAAGGCCTGTTGCGGCTGGTATACTCCCTGCGGATTCATTGCCGCGCCACCCCCTGGTGGTGGACCCCCCTGGATAGCCGCAACTGAGGGTCCAACTCCTGCGCCGCGCAACCGAGGACATTCGGTTGCGACGTGCCCCTCGACCAGGCAATGAGTACACCAAACATTCGGTCGCGCTGGTCTTGCTGGCTGAATTTCCTTAAGCTTTTCAGTCAAGCTGACGATCTGGTGTTGCAACCCTATCAGCGAAGGGTCCTGCGGGACCAGCCCTCCCCTGTATTCCTGCGGGTATCCCGCCATGGCTTCAATCTTCATGGCCTGCTCCAGAGCATCCTGCAGATTATCAATCTTTTGCTGAGTGAGAGGGGTTCGTGTCAAGGGAAGCAGAGCCTTGATGAACCAGTCCCTCTGGTGGTTTGGATCGATCGGGTAGCTCAGTTTCCCGATCGCGTCCTTGAATCGCCGCATCAACTCCCACGCGGTCTCTCCTTCCTTCTGCTTAATTTCCCATAGCTCGGACAGGCCCTGCTGGTCCGTCTGGGGAAGCTTGAATTCGCGGACAAAATCCCGCTTTACGTCCGCAATTACAGGGTTAGGGTGCGCCTCGGACCACTTGATGAACCAACGCAGAGCTCTCTCTCTGAGCGTGGTTTGAAACTCTATCAACTTCCCTGCATCCGGTGTCTGTCGAGCTCTCCAGATGGCTTCGCACAGATACCAGTGTTGTTCTACGTCGTCATTCCCCCGACCCGAGAACTCGGGGTACCGGGTGAAGGATCCGGCCATGTATGCTTGCGGAGAATTAACCAGGATAAAACCTCCGGGTCCTGGTTGCGTAACGGTCCCACTGGGGAAAATACTACTACTAGTAACGCTGCTGCTACTGGGCGTTACCGACGCCACTGAACTACTAGATAACTGACTTAATGCTTGTAACTGAACAAAAATATTTCTTAAAGGTTGATAAATTACCAGGGGAAGGTCGGGATCCTGGCCATGCGGAAGGTGGGACGTAGGGCTGCCTGGAGGGGTGGGTGCCGTCTGATCCTGAAACATCTGCTGCATCACGTCGTACCATTCATCATCGGAACTTTCTTCGAGCTGCATCTTTCCCATATCCTTGCTAATCGTTACTGCTCTTTCTCGCATCATCGGGCTCCCATGCACCCACTGTACGTCTGCTGTTGTCCCGTCTCCTGTCCGGGTATTCAAACCCATGGTTCTTGTCTTCTGAGGCGCCTCCTTTTGATTCTTCTTCTCGATCTCCCTTCTCTTCAAATCTCTCATTACCCTTCTTCGCCACCTATCGGCGATCTGTGCCCGCCGATGTGCACGTGACTCCCGCAACTTGCATGCGGCCTCAACGTCCATCCCCTGCTCCCTACTCCTACAGTCTACACAGCATCGGTCCCCTCAATCCTTCCCCCAGTACGGGTGGTTTACGCTTCCATACTCGTTTTGTGGAATTCAATCAACCCTTCGTCCACCATTAGGGCTTTGATCCACAGCGGAATCTCCTTCAACAGTTTTCCCCTCAGCCCTGAGTGAAACACAGCCTCAGCCTTCGAGAAAGATTGGTAGCACTCAGCGGAAAACTCCACAACGTATCCTTCCAACGTGGTCTTTACCCAAAAATCCACTGCGCGGGTTAGTTCAGTATCTACCCGGTGCAGCGCTACCAAATCTTCGTGCGCCCACCTGCGGTTTATCTTCCGCAAGCCGTCCTGGAGCGCCTTCGCTCGCAACCTCCGCAACCAGTTGTAAAGATCTGCGGGAAACCTTCCCCAGAAAATTTCGTACGTATCGCTAGCTGAGTCAGAGAAAAGAACAAGCTCCCTGACCGCCGCCTCCTTTTTCTTGATCAGCTCCGCCTGCTGAGTAATGAAATGGTCAAGATGATCATCCCACCATCGCCGTATTGCTCCTTCAAAGATCCTCGAGACCATGATCTAGATCCCCTCAGAACATGCGGGTCCCGGCAACGGAACCATTTGTTGGCGAAAAGTCAGGTCTCGCGGGCAAGACCCAGGTTCAAAGGGTTGTAGCCAACAAGGGGTCCGGTGTAGTCTAGTAACACGCCGGCATTTTCACCCTGCTCTGGGAGAGCAGAGCGTCTCACCCGAGGCGTGCCGCGACAACATGAGTAAGGGGATGGGATCACAGGTGAGGAATAAACTCGCAACCACAGAAAGAAAGAGAATCCATTACATATACCAGAATGTTCATGCAAGATCACTAATCAAGCATTCAGACAGTCGCAACTTAAAATTTTTAAAGTAGTGCAAACACATCATAACCCATAACCAAAGCATAGAGACAGCAATCCTTCTTTATATTATTCTTCGGGCCAATTACATGATTACATAGCTTCCTTCTCTGATAACTCATAAATCAGATACAGACGGGTCTGAGAACAGAAAGGACGAACATAGAAAGTAGGAACCAATGGAGAGAACAGGTCTGATTCTTCCGCGGCTGCTTTCGCATTCAATCATCCCTCAACAGCAACCGATCAACCAACCAACCTCCTTCAGCCGGGTGATTGCCTTTTATTCACCCGCTCGTCGCGACTGGCGGCTTTTCTGCGTCTTTGCTCTGGCTTTTCCCGACTTCTCTTCTGATGTCTGCATGTTCTACCTCCTCTTTTCTGCTGTATCTCTTTCATGTGCCTCCTGGTGGCTACCCGGTTATCAGTGCTTCCACCGCCTTGGTAGCTCCGCAACTCTGAGTCGCGCGGTGCGTCGCGTTAGCTATGTGTATTTCCTCCGCAACTCAAAA